>CAUYON010109280.1:0-36186 GCA_963573935.1 Arctocebus calabarensis
TCACATGTGTGGTTCATATTCGAAGGGTCAGGAGAAAACCTCTAAATACGGATCAAAAATGTTTTCATATAGTAAACGAGAAAATCTCATGAATGTTATGTCAATCAGGTTGATAAAAATATCTCAGATTGCATGTGAAGCGCCCACACTGTACCCCATGATTGAACTAATGTACACAGCTATGATTCAATTAAAAAAGAAAAAAATCCTACGGTGAACAACTTAGTCATTTCAGAAGCTTCTAGGAATTGTCATGCAGATGCTACTAGCAGGTACTCTGAAGGAACTTTTTTTCTTTATAAACTCTGTCAAAGTCTATACTTCTAGGCCCTCTGCCTTCCCCAGTCTTTAGTCACAAACACACAAAAAGTTTATTATGTGCCTTAACCCCAGGTAAGAAGTCCATTTTGTTTAGAAAGGGAAACTAGGACAGATAATTAAGTGATTTAATCAAGGCCACATAACAGTCCTATGCTGAATTAACTCTCAAAACTCTCTCTTCTAGTTTTCTAATAATTTCTACTAAAAATAATAATGAAGCAAACTACAAATGCAAGGTAAAATTGTGCCTAATAAAAGCTGCTGCTGTACCAAAAGTTTCCTTTTTCCCATAATGTACAGAATTGGTGAATGTACAGTCAGACCACAAAGTACATTACAGCCAGCAATTATGCTCAAGTTTATGAGCAGTTCAGGTCCAAGAAGATGCACACATCTAAATTCTGATGGTGCACAAATGTTTTGGTGCCTTATTATTCTGCTCAGTCTCTACACTCTTTGAGAATGAAGTAAAGAAAATATGTGATTGATTATGCTGCAAGATATGTGCTTTTTGCATTTCCGTTAACTATAAAACAAGCACCATTTTAATTAAGCTGCTTCCAAGCAATTCAGGTGCTCTATAAAAATATAATGAAGCAATTAAGATGTGTTACAAGTGACTGAGATATCCTTTTCATTTGAAAATGTGAGAGAAGAAGCCAAGTGTTTTTTTAACTTTAAAAAAAATTTTTCTGTCTTTCCTCGACCCCAAATAAGGGAGACCATTTAATCTCAAGAAAAAGAAGACTGGACTTAAGTCAAATATAGATTGACTTAATATATATATATATAATTAACTTTCCTTAAATGTAACGCAAAACTAAATCAAAGAATTATTTGTTTTGTCTTTCAAAGTTTAAAGACATGTGTAGGTGCTGCAAATTATGTTGGGTCTGTAAAAAGCACCTTTATATTATTTTTATAGAAATACTTCACATCATTTATATTAACCTGGATGGATGTGGAACATACTATTCTTAGTAAAGCATCACAAGAATGGAGAAATAAGAATCTTATGTATTCAATTCTGATATGAGTACATTTAAGGTCCTACTGCAGAGAGGATGGTAAGGGATGGGAAGAGCTGAGGAAGGGAAGGAAGGAGGGGGTGGGGAGTCAGGGGATGTGGTACAACTTTTGGGGATGGGACACAATATAATGGGGTCCTTATCTAACAAAAGCAATTAATGTAACCTGCTTCTGTGTACCCTCAATGACTCCCCAACAATAAAAAAAAAATAAGAAATACTAATTGTGGTGCCTAAACAGAACACCATGAGTTTGTGAGTTCTTCTAAATCACGTGTAAGAGTGAAGTTTAGACAATTTCCTAGGGATTATTTTTACTTAAAAACTTAAATCTTTGAGAGACATAGGAGCATTGGGAACTTTTCTATCTGGTACACTAATTTACTTTGGGTGTGTCAGTGTGACCTATGTTCAGGATAATCCACTCTCTGCCTCCCCAAGAACAAATGAGCTTCCTGTTTCCATTGTGGAATTATCATTTATGAGATCTGTTGATCATTCATTCAGTCTGTCAACCAACATTTATTGTTCCAGGTATGGTATTAGGTTCTAGGGATACAAAAGTGATCATGACATACCTATATTGCCCATGGGGAGCTTATATTATAGAGTATAAGAAATATAGAAAGTGATGAAAAAAATATGTTGTGGCTAAAAGAGAAAATAATAAAAACATCAATACTAACTCTCGAATCCTGGAAAAAGTAGGTTACTTGGAGAAACTGATTTTGTGTAATAATGGGATAAATATCTTTGTAGAGAACCTTAAAGAAAGAGTAGGAAAAGTTGAAATTTAGAATGATACACAGCCAAAAATGCATACTACACAAAAGGAAGTAATTGTTACTTCATTTTGAAAATTTCACTGTTATCAAGCTCTCCTGTTTACCCAGTTGAAATGTTGTAAGCTGCAGATTTAGACCGTCTCAATGGAAATAGATACTGTGCATGATTTCCAAAGTATGCCATTTTTATTGCAAGGTGGAAGAAATGAAGACTGAAACAAACACTGGGAACAATACAAAGGCAGGAATTAGCAAGAATACCAACAGATGTCATCTTGCCAATGAGAAATTGGAGCATATAAGTGTATTGGGTAATACTGCAGAGGTAGAAAGTGGTGATTCAGGATAGAAAACTCCAAGCGACATAACTACAGATCTTAGGGAAATAGGTGGTTAGATGTATGGCTAGATAATGATAAGTTGATATTTAGTATTTATATTGTCTTCTTCCATTTTTGTCATTTTTTCCTTTATTAGAGGTTTGACACGAAAGCTAGCTCTAGAAAACTAGTTTGAACTGTTAATCACTATTATTCTATAATGCTTTACTTACAATTAGTGTGCTAATTCTTTGTTTTATTCCTTGGTAGTTTCATAATGGGTACAATTTTATAAGGCAACCGAGTAGCTAAATATTACAGGTGTCATTAAGTTAGTGCAGATATAAATGAATATCACGTCTCTGAGCGACTTCTATCTGCCCAATAGACAGTGAATTCTATCTGCCTAAACATAACCAAACTCAGATTTTAGTAATTCCATTTTAAGCATTTCATGAAGGACAATTACCTACAAAGATGTCAAGGGCAGAGTAATGGCCAGTGGAGAGGAACACATTGGGTATTCTCCTGCTGAGGGAAGTGCTTGAAATCATAATCCCCAGCTTCCCAGCCTGGGTGAACAAAATCACTGTAGAAAGGACCATTGGAGAGGGCACTGTGAATGTGGAGAATGAGAATGCTCTGTTTTCAGATTCCCTTATTTTACTGTAGGTTTTCTCCTGCTAATTAATTCTTGGCTTTTGAGAAGGAACTAGAAAAGAGGAACAGTTGTTGGTGAAGAATGGTGTGTGCGTGTGTGTGAGAGAGAGAGAGAGAGAGAGAGAGAGAGAGACAAGACCAAGTGTCGCGGCCCCTTCTGCCCTGTCCACATCACCCCACGAAGGAAACAGGCTTGACCTGGATGAAAGTACAAGCTTGCAAGAGACGGGCTAACCTTAAGTGTGGAGTAACCTCCAGCAACCTCCACAGTAGCTATTTATTGAGATGGTACCTGACAGGTGAGGGGAATATTAGACAATGACTGTATGCTTAAGGATCGCCAGGGGCTCTCTCTATGAGACTCCAGAGGATGATTAAGCTCTAACACCTGCAGGCTTTAAATGCCATGATGTAGCAATAACAATGACATTTATTGAACACTCCTCCACGGGTTCCTCTGGATCTCAGGAAAGACCCATGTGGCAATGTTAGTACTGTGGAGAAGGCTCGGTTTCTGTGATTATCTTAAGAAAGTTGACTGCCATTTACTTCATATCTCTGATCTCTCTGAAATAAAAAAAATAATACACATATGTCAGAGTGTGTATGTTTATTTTCTGTATATTACTGGGAAAATATAGATAGCAGTAAAAATGATGTTTATCAACAACTTGGAAAAAAAATGTTAAGACCCTTAGTAGGGTTTTACGACTTCACAATACTTCGACGTTTTTCTCATGAAAAAGATAGACACAGGCCAAATTGATTATGAAATGCATGAACTGTTAAACAGGAAGCTTTAATGCAAGAAATTAGCTGTAACTGCAGAGTTAAAGCTAGGAGTGATGTATTTTTGGAAGATAGAATGTGAGAAGAATTAACTGTTGAAAAAATCAGTTGTATGGGAATGATATTCCTTGAAGTAATGTTGCTCCCATTGACTCAAATTGGTTTTGATGGACTTGAAATTTCTTGTTAATTTATATAGTGTCATAATGGACCTAGATGATAGAACTGAGTACAAAAAATGCCATTACTGTGTGCAAAAACCATCCAGTAAGCTGAATTTTGGATGTTTTTGTTGCATATTTAAGTTCACACGAGCAAGTGAGCCTCCTGAGGGTAGCAATGGGCCTTAAGACAGTAACTCCATGAGCAGGCTCTGGAGCCAGACCTTCTGGCTTCAATCCAAGCCATTATCATCTCCTGACCTCAGGTAAATGATTTAGCATATTTATGCCTCGATTTTCTCTTATGAAATAAAGAGAAAATGCTGGTATCTACCAAGCAGAGACATATTCGCGTGGAACCCATGGTGAGTCCTATTCCACAGATGAATGTTAAAATTCTATTACACTTCAGACCTACCGAGGCACCTGGGACATGTAGGTGAATTTAAATAGATCTCTGCTGTAGTGGATCTTGTATGATGGTTAGCATTCTTATTATTTATATTGCTATCTTTCTTTTTATAAAACCTAGCACAGTGCTTGATTAGTAGATGCTCAAAAAGAATAGCTTGAATGAATGTTCAACTAAAACTGTGTTAATGGTGAATAAGCAGCACCCATGAGAAAAGAGAATAAAGGTAATAATTGTAAAAAATATGCTGTTTCTAAATCTTTATTGGTCTTTGAAATTTATCCAGACTCTTAAAGGGGTAGAGTTAATTCAAATGTCTGATAGAGTTACCAATGAGACCTGTGTTTATTCCTTACTAGACTACAACTGCTAGAAGCAGCTAAAGAGATCAAACTCTACATTATATGATATAGTAGTATTAGTCATCTCAAAGCAGATATTTCAGGATGAATTAAAGAATTATAGCTCATAGAGTTAAGTATGTCTAATACTATTAGGCAAAATAGAGAACCATGGCTTAATAGATCAATTCCATTAGCAAAGAAAAAAAGCAAAAATTAGAAGTGATTTCACTTTAGAAAGATAACTATAAAAGTCAGTTACCTGCCTGCTGAAGTTCTTTTCCCCTCTTTAAATGCCATTTCTGTTCTGTCAGCATTGTCAGTATATGCAGCCACTGTACTGTGGAAAGTAATTATATTATATGGCAGATAAAACAAGGGGGTACGCATCAGATTATAAATAACTTGATTTTGCAAAGGAATTTTACATCTTAATCTGCTGGACTATCACTTTCACTTAGGCTCTATAACCAAATTATGTTATTGTGTTCTGTGATATAATTTAATAATTCACCCATAAGGAAATGTCAGGTCGCATTTGCAACAATCCAGGGGCCATTAAACCAGATGGAAGGTCATTCTGTTTGAGGATTGTAAATGAACCTGTCCAACAAAGTTTTGGTTAGGGACAGCCAAGGACTCATTATGTAGTCAATTTACCTAACTGCTTGCAAGAACCACGCCAATGCCAAGGCTGTTCTGTCCTTTGAAGTTTGAAACGAATTTGAACATACTGAGATTTTTACTTTCATCAGGCCAAAAAGAAAATTGCTTTTGCAAAAAGCAGTCATTTCCATATATTGCTTAGAACATTAGAATAAGAATTAAATATGTCGTGGAAATGCAGCTTGTGGAAATTTTTTTCTTACCCATTTTCCTCTTTCCCTTCTGAATTCTGTCTTAGTAATGAAATACACACACATGCACATATTAACACAAACCATTCAAACAGGAGAATAGAAGCGAACAAAGAAATCTATGCATCTGCAAATAAAAATATTCAGTTAAAATAACTACAGTTTTGAGGTTCCTTCTGCTTAGTATAAAGTTAACAACTTTTGAGTATCCACACTGTGATTTAATGTGAATGCTCCAAAATAGATAATTTAATATCAGTTTTTATTTTTATTTTTAAAAATACATTTAAAAAACTTGGATCCTCTAATTATATGTAAGTTATTCTCTAGAGCAGAGAACATAAAATTAGTTGTCCTATTAAAATGTTTTACAATTAGTACATTTTCATTTTAGAAACTAATGCAATTATAACCCCACATCTATTATAAATTTTGATATTGCTGTCTATTTATATCTTTCAAAGGAGGATATTTTTACTAAACTGGGTTTACTGATCATCTATACACCTGATTCTCATTATTTGTGGAGTCCATATTTGTGAATTCACCTCCTTGCTAAAATTTACTTATCACCTCAAAATCAGTACTGCCAGTGCTTTTACAGTCAGTGGTGGGCAAGTGCAGACCAGTGAAACATTTGAGTCGGCTGTTGAGGGAGTTCCCAGCTAAGGAGGAAGACGACACTCTTCTCTGATCTCTCCTCAGAACGTGCTCAGATGAAGGAGGTGAGGCGAGTGCAATGTGGAGAATGAAGCTCTGGCTCTGGGACCTCTCGCACAATGTTCGGATCCCAGTTCTGGCACCTGGGAATGGCGTAGCATCATGGAAGTCACTCCGTGCTTCCGAATCTTGTTTTCTCTTTTGAGAAATAAAGTAAACTCTTCTAGGATGGGTTGATTTTAGGATTTAAGATTATAATCTATGTGAGCTGAGTGTATATGTGTATGTGCACACACATGTATGTACATAAGTTACCTCTGGAAACAATGGCTAATTATTTGCCAATTCAGTGTTTATAGTAACTTTGTATCACTTGACTGCTATGAAGAATGAGAACCAATTGTGTAAGTGTACCTTTATTCTACTATGATGTATATTTCTGTGTAGTCTATTCATGCTATAACATGGAGAACATCTCAATATCTATTTCATATAGAACACGAATATTTTAACATATTTATTAATAAGTATATTTGAAAATATTTTTAAGACTTCCCTAAATATTATCCCATGCATGTGTAAAGTTAACTTAGCACTTTACTCCAGGTAGATTTTGAGGGGGGGTTGCCAGTTATTTGCCAATCTAAATTATGATGAGTGTCTATATGCTTAAGTTATTGCATTTTTAAACTTATCTGAAGAAGCAGATATTTTAGTCTATTGGAGATATAATAATTATTTAGTAGATTAGATGATATATTAGAGTATTTCTCTGCTTCCAAGGTTATGTTGTTTTTAGTTACATTTTCCCTGCAGAGCAGGAAGAAAGCAGTAAGGCTCTTGTTTTAGTATCAGAGTTGAGCTCGAGTCCAGTGAAGGGGCAAGGAGAAGTTTGGAATTGTTTCTGGAACATCCACTGTATGAATGTGCCTTCTATCACAAAGAAAATGAAAAGGAGTGCAGAGCCTTTCCAACTTGTTCTAAGTACAGCTGCCAAATGGATGAAGGGTATTCCTCTCTGGTTGTGTATCTTGGAGCTTTGCTGCAGACCAGCTTGTGAGGACCTCTACTCATTCGAACACCCCTAAGTTGTCCTAGATAATCAACCAGAGTTACTGCTTACCTACATAGGACATGGGCCTGTCAGCTACTACTATCAGGACCTGGAATAGCACCTAGGAAGTAGAGGCATATCAGAAGCCCAACACCCCCAATAAAAGGAAAATCAACATTGTATGGTGGCCCAAACACTGGCCAGTTGGTCCTGGACTCTGAAAACAGCTAATTGGTTGAACTTGAGCACAATTATTGAACATTTGGATTAAATGTTAGCTTTAAAGATTTTCTTTATGTTATTTTTTTAAAGAATAATTTTTTGTAAAGTGAGAGAAAATGCACTCCTTTTATCCATAAGTGCTTAAAACATGGTATCTCCTTTCAGTGTGAGTTAGTCATCTGTTTCCTTATTTCATTTGTTCCCTACACCCTGAGACAACCAAAGAGCAATATCTTAATGCAAAAGCAGTTAAGGTTAATCTGCCCTCTTACTATTAAGCTTGCAATTTTTTTCCCCTGGTTCCCATCTCAGCCATTTGAGAGAGGTCACTAAATCGTTCTGGATCAAATACTGCCTGCAGAGTCTGTACAGTGGAACAAAATGGAATAAGATGATTAATAGATTGATAATGTCATAAGGACCTTGAAAGCACAGTTTATAGATACCATGCCTGCAGAAAATGGAGATATAAGTACATAATTATATTACTATTTAGCTTTGTTATGTTTTTCTTTGTATGTCCAGTACATACACTGACAAATTCTCTTCTAAATTACAAAATAAACCTGCGCTATTAGAATATAAATAATAACTGGAGATAATTATTTTTCTGATTAATGCTAGATAATATTTTGTAACAAAAAAAAAGTCATGGATTAAATCTATGTTGAAAGTTAGATAAGTTCCATCTAGAACCTATGGGGTTTGAAACTATAAGATTTAAAGATGTATCTATTGAAAAATAATGGATGGGTGAATTGGATTTGTGTTTTTGTCAATGCCATTGCCTTTGTTATCTGTGTGATTGCAAAGAAAAATATCTTTATCAATACTGGCAGAATCAAGATCAGTCAGAGTCTCACAACAGAAGCAGAATCAGTAGGATACAAATATACATGCCTGCCCACACACAATATGTACAGTAGAACCTTTATAAATAGACCAGCGGAGAGATTGTAACAAACTGGTCAACATATGGAGGTGTGGAGGTGGTCAACATAATGAAGTAGGGTGCTGTACTGATGAGTACATGTGGTGCATGGAATATTAAGTCAATTCAAGACTGTGGTCAAGGTCGGGACGTGGTCAACTATGGCGGTTCTGCTGTATATGTATTTGAATAAGCAAATCTGAAGCCCAATTGCCCATCGACCCACAAATGGATTAATAAATTGTGGTACATGTATACCATGGAATACTATGCAGCCTTAAAGAAAGATGGAGACTTTACCTCTTTAGTGTTTACATGGATGGAGCTGGAACATGTTCTTCTTAGCAAAGTATCTCAAGAATGGAAGAAAAAGTATCCAATGTACTCAGCCCTAATATGAAGCTAATTTATAGCTTTCATATGAAGGCTAAAACCCAATTATAGCATAAGTAATTTCTTTAAAACAGACTTCTCTTACAAAGACAAATGAAATTTCTATGAACTTGTATAGTGCAAGTTTCCAGCTTACTATTTCATTAGGCAGCTCAGATAGCTGTTGGACAGCTCCAGGGGTGATAGCTGTTGGAAAGCTCCCCCAACTTTCCTTTCTTTTCTTTCCTTTTTTTTTTCTATATCTTTTTCCTTTCCCTTTCTCCTTCTCCATCTGTTTCTCCTTCTTCCTCCCCACCCCGCTTCTCCTCAAAATCAGGCCCATGGTTTAGATCAGTGACTCACAGTAGATGATTTGGAGTCTGAGTTTGAATCCTGGTGCCAACAACTCTGGGGGACTTCGGGGGCAAATCTCTTAAAATCGTAATAGCGACATGATTCACCTTAATAGGATTGCTGTGAAGATCAATGAGATCAACTCGACTAAACCTTTTTTCTGTGTTTCTCTGTTTTACCTTATAATTAAAAGATTTTAAAAAGGACTTGCCACAGCATCCTTACTTCACATGTTACTATAATTACTAAAATCTAATTTCTAAAAATTTCTACCTTTGAGTTCTCATTTTTCTTTCTGGAAAAGATAATACTATGTATTAGATCTGTTCTCCTTTTTAGATTATAATCAAGAAGTCAGCATTTCTGAACCATTGTCCCATGGGACCTCTTCCCCTCCCCCCATTTATATTATGTATTGCTGTCAAAATACATTTTCTTAAGTTTTAGATTGATCTAAGATTTTCTGCTTAAAAGATTTAAATGAGTCCATATTGCTTACTGGATTAAATAAAAATTACTTTCTTGTGGCTTCCAAGGCTTCCACAATAAATCTATCTTCGTAATACTATTTGCCTTCAGTGTACTTACAAGTGACTTAGACTCCAAATTGGGCTACTTCTCTCCCTCAACAAGCCCAGTCCTCTCCTGTCCCATCCCCTAAGTGAGCGTGTTGAAATACTATTGAGATTACATTCATGTTATCAAGCTCCTTTACAAAAACTGTAAATCCTTTCATTCTCTAAACTAACTATAAAGCATCCACCCCTTATACACAGCATGTTGTTTGTACCACTCGAAAGCACTTATCTGATTCACCATTTGACACAGTCAATTTTTTATGCCCCTTACTTACTGGTTATTTACTATGTATCAATTAAAGGGAGTACAAAATGTAATTTGTCATGGTATTCAAAAGTCTATAATCACCAGATTTAAAACAGCAGCAGCAACACCCAGAGCAGTTATTCTCTCTCTCTCTCTCTCTTTTTTTTTTTTTTTGCAGTTTTGGCTGGGGCTGGGCTTGAACCCACCACCCCCGGTATAGGAGGCTGGCGTCCTACTCCTTGAGCTACAGGCACTACTCTCCCACAGCAGCTATTAACATGTTCCCAACTGGTTCAAACCCCTGTATCTCGGCATCTTAGATGTGCTAAGTGACTGTCACCTATTTTACTCTGTTCTCCCAAGATGTCTTATACTTGGGGTAGGGTAAGAGTTGATTACCCTCTGATGACTCCAGAATTTACATTTTTAGCCTAGATCTCTCTTCTGAGGTCCAGCTCCATAAAAGCAATTATCAGATAAACATAGACGTGTTATCACATATATCCATGTGATGGACCTAGTCGGTCATTTACTCACATAGGCTAAAGAGTCAGCCGTCCTCTGTACCTTCTTTGTCATCACTCCTGTGTCCAAATCCACAACCAAGTTGTCATACTTGTGCTGCGCTCACTTCTAGAACACGTCTTTTCCTCTCATCTCCCTCACTCTGAGCTACAGTACTATTTTCTTGAACTAATGTCTCTTTCTTCCTGGTTGTAGGTGCCTACCCATTATTACCGCTTTCTTTTCTTATTAGAAGACTTGAATTTTGTTGGGGCTGTTGATGTGCTGGAAAAATTACATTTCCTAGCCTCTTAGCAGATAGAGGATGAAGCGGGATGTAAAGATCCTGACCAATAAGAGGTAAGTCAACACGGTCTTGTGGGGCTTCTAAGAAACTCTTTGCCCTCCTTAGTTTTCCTGCTTTATTGTTGCATCTATAAATGAAAATAGTTATATGAGAGGTGAGCAGATATTTCATGATAACTGACCAACCATAGTGGAAAGGCCAAGAGAACTGCAAAAATCTGAATCGCTGAACCAAAGCAACAACTGTCTGCCTCCAGACAGCTCACTCGGTAAGAAAAACTAATGTTCTTTGCTTATGCCTCTATATTTAGACTCTGTTATTCACAGCTAAACAAAATTGCTCATAAGATGCTACTCTTGCAAATCCATTCTTGTCCTGCTCTAAGAAGCTTTCCACTTTTAAGCCACAGTGCTCCTTTCAAGCTGTAGCTCTGCTTGTGTTAGTCCACTTATTAGAAGTTTCAAGGATTTCTCCTTGTTATAGCACAAAAACAAAACTTCTTACTGTGATCGACAAACTCCATCATGGCTTGGTTCTATCAACACCCCCTCCTCCCACCAGCTTTATTTTATATGATGTTGACCTTATTTTCAGTGTTCTGGTCACATTGGACTTCTCCGAACCCCTAAAATATCATGACACTTCCTACTATGTGGACAGAATACAAAATAGCTCCCCAAGTTAAGATGTTTGAATTCTGAAGCACTGCTTCAAGTAAAGAACCTTTCAGTTTAATGGAATTAATTTTTAACAGATGCTGAAATGCTGAAACTCCTCCTCCTCCTGCTGAGCCAGTTTTCAAATCTGTTTAAAGAGAATGTTATCCTTACAAACTCCTCAAATCGGCAGGCTGTTCTTGGTGCATTACTCTAATAGGATCACTATTTTTCTTTCTCCTTCATTTTCTTCATCCAGAAATGGACTGTGATTCTGCTCCTGGGGCGAGAGAGTAGTAGTCTTTCTCTCTCTCCCACTGCCACATGCTAGACCAGGCCCTGCATTTTTAGGCCTGTAGAAAGACAATAGCCTCTTTGATCCATTCTTCACTATGTCCCCAGAGGCCTTTTTGGGAAGGGAAATCTGGCTACAACAGATCCCTGCTGAAGATTCTGCTCCGTGGTATCACCTTTGTGATGAGGTCCAAATTTCCTAAGATGTTCTCAAACCTCTGCATAGTTTGTTCTTTTCCCAGATCTATTTTCAGTCTTGCCTCTTGAGACTTTTTCTTTCACACCCAGTTTCAGTGACTACAAATGCCTACGATGTGACATAGGGTGTGACAGGGACTTAACTGCATTACTGCGTAAGAAACATGTCTCAGACCTCAAGGTCTTACTGAATTGCTAATTTGTGCTCACTAACAATTCAAGTTTTGTCACATCTAGTTGAGAAATGTAGAGGAAAGATCTCTAAATCCCTGCCCATCTACCCTTCAGGGCTCAGAGTTATCCTTGAGCAGATCTAATCTGAAATTTACCATCCCGTGGAATGTTAGTTTAACCATATAATTCTCATCACATTCAAAAGTAATTACTTGTTCACTGTCTGGATGTAGGGACTTGAGGGCTGAGACAGCATCTTTCTTACTCAATAATGCAGTTAACTACCTGTCACCCCATATGTCACATAGTAGGCATTCATAATCACTTGTCAGTAATGACTACAAATGTGCCTGGAACAGAATGTAGATTCAGTAATCAATACATAACATGTGAATAATGAATGTACAAAATCACATCGATCATCTCCTAATATTCCTGTATTTTGTGAATTGATGTGGAACATGTTACCTAACCCTACCCTTCACCTCTTGACACACATTTTTTCTTATTTTTCCTTTTTAAAAAAAAGGAGCACACAATTATTGTATGCATTTGCAGGGTACACTGTGATGTTTCTGTACATGTATACATTGTGTAATGATCACACCAGATCAAGTGCTGGTTAGGGCCACTGACCTGTACTGTGTGCTGGATTGCCCCACTCCACAGGGGGGTTCTGAATGGCAGAGACAGTCTCCTCCGTTTTTCACTCTCTGAAGAATCAACGTTTTCCTCCAGAGTCATGGTGCAAGAAGCAGCTCGCTATTCCTTTCAAAGTGTCTTAAGCTTTTTCACTTACTGTGTTCAACTGCTGGGTGCCTTCTTGGATAAAAGTTCACAGTGTGAACTGTGGACTGTGAACTCTGTACAACTCTTCCCAAGTGGGTGCAGGACGCTAACCAAGCCTTCCATCTGCCATCTTCCATAGATTGATTTTGTACACTGAACTCTTTTCTAAGTCCTTTGAGTTTTTTTGGTGGAGTCTTTAGGGTTTTCTCTATATAAGATAATGTCTGCAGAGACAATTTGACTTTCTCCTTTTCAATTTGAATGCTCTTTTTTTTTTTCTTTTTTAGCCTAATTGCTCTGGCTAGGACTTCAGTGCTACGTTGAAGAGAGGCAGAGGAAGTGAGCATTACAGACCTTACAGCTTTTGCCTTTTCCCTGTTTGGTATGATGCCCCCTGTGGGTTTTTATTACACAGTCTTTCTTATTATACCTCTTTCACCTAATTTGTTGAGAGATTTTTGGCATGAAGACATGTTAAATTGTCAAATGCTTTTTCTGCATCTTTTGAAATGATCATATAATTTTTGTCTTTTCTGTTTGTTCATTTGGTGTATCACATTTATTGATTTATGTATGTTAAAACAACCTTGAATCCCTGGGGTGAATCTCACTTGATCATAGTGGATAATCTATTTAATGTGCTGTGGAATTCAGTTTGTAAGTATTTTCTTGAAGATTCTTGCATCTGTGTTTAAAAGGATGTGAGCTGATCGTTTTCTTTTGCCTCTAAATATCCTAGAGAACCTCTTTCACTGCCACTGCTCATTCTATGGAAGTACAGAGAATTGTACTTCATTTATTTAGATATTGTTCTGCCTCCCTCTACAGTTAAAACTTTTACCCGTCTGGAATGTAACTAATTTAGTTTAATTCAATCCAAAAAATAAACTAAACAGCAGGAAGGGGTAGAATGGGTATTGCCTTTGCCCTCACCACATTTAACTGGAGATGAAGGAGACTTTTAAGGTTAAGTAAATGGATTTTAATAGGTACTCTGCAGATTACTCTGAAAACATATTCAAGCTCTATCTAACCAAGACTCTTGCTGCAATTCTCTTCACTATATTCCGTAGGATGCATTCTGTGACATGTAAGGAGCCTGGATTCTCACCTACATCATATCAAAATAACAAACAAAATCCAAAAATGTCTTGATTAAGAAAATAATTCATTTTCATTCATCTTTCCTTCTTTTCCAAGGTCAACATCTTTTACTTCAAGGAAAAGATATATTTTCTCTTTATACTATTTGTTTGCATGTAGAACGCCAGAATACATATTTTATTTATATATCTATCTATTTGTTTATTATTTCAGATTAATATGAGGGTACAAATGATTAGTTAACTTGGATTGCTTTTGTTAGGTAAAGTTCTGGTTGTAGTTCAGCCCTTCACCCAGGGGTGTGCTGTATACCCTTACACTGTGTCCATTAGGTAAAGGCCTTACCAAGACCCCCCTTACTCCTCCCCTCTGTCTTCCCTGCACCCTGAATATGATTGTGTTTTTCTCTCATAGGGGCATACAGTTATCTATTTATTATTTTTATAGTAACATTGCATACATTGGATACTTGGTTTTCCATTCTTCTTTACTAAGAAGAATGTGCTTCAATTCCATCCAAGTTAACATAAAAGATGTGAAGTCTTTATCTTTTTATGGCTGAATAATATTCCATGGTATACATATGCCATAGTTTATTAATCCATTCATTAGTTGATGGGAACTTGGTTGATTCTATGTTTTGGTGATTATGAATTGAGCTGCAATAAACATTCTAGCACAAATGTCGTTACGTTAAAATGATTGTTTTTATTCTGGATAGATGCCTAGTAATGGGATTGTGGGATCAAATGGAAGGCCTACCTTTAGCTCTTGGGGGATTCCCCATACTTGTTTCCATAGAAGCTCTTATTAATTTGCAATCCTACCAGCAGTGTCAAAGTGTTCCCTTTTCTCCACATCCATGCCAGCATCTGGAGCTTTGGGACTTCGTGATGTGGTCTATTCTCACTGATATCTCAAGGTTGTTTTGATTTGCATTTCTCTTATGACTAAGAATGATGAACATTCTTTTCATGTGTTTGTTGGCCATTCATCTGTCTTCTTAAGAGAAAGTTCTGTTCCTGTCTCTTGTCCACTTATCAATGGGATTGTTTGCTCTTTTCTTGTTGATTAACTTGAGTTCTCTATAGATTCTAATTACTATCCCTCTGTCAGACTTGTAGCATGCAAATATCTTCTCCCATTCTCAAGGTGGGCTCTTCACTTTAGTTATTGTACCCTTAGCTGTGCAGAAGCTTCTTAGCTTGATTGTGTCTCATTTATTTATTTTTGGTGCTTCTGTAATTGCCAAGGGTGTCTTCTTCATAAAATCTTTTCCCAGGCTGATATTGTCAAGAGGTTTTCTCACACTTGGTTCCAGAATTTTTATTGTTTCATGTTTTAAATTTAAATCTTTTAACCAGTGACAGTCAGTTTTTGTTAAGTGGCGAGAAGTGCTGGTCCAGTTTCAGTCTTCTAAATGTTCACTATCACCACTGCTATTCAACACAGTACTGGTTCTAGCTGTTGCAATCAGGCCAAAGAAAAATATCAAGGATATTCCAGTGGACACAGAGGAGTGTCAAATTCTCGCTCTTTGTTGGAATATCTACTTACCTGACTATTGAAAATGACTCTAATATATATATTAGACCATTTAAAGACTGGAATATCATGCAATCATGTCAATATTTTGCTTTTTCATCAAATGTCTATGATCAGATATGCTTTCAATTCTAGGGAAAAGCTAAAAATCTACTTATCAACTGACTATAAGACTTTATTAATGAGTAATGTTTTACAAGTAGGAGCTGACATCATTGCAGATAGATAAGAAGTAGAGCAATTTAAATTTAACATGATTCAGGTAAGAACAAGCCTAGGTGAATACAAAACAGAAATAAAAATACAATGAGGTTTTTACAAATTTTATCCCATAGCTAATGATTCCAAGAATTACACTTATTTCCTAAGACTTCACTGTCACTTATTTCCAAATGTTCACATACCTAGGACCTTCAGGACGAAGTGCTTGCTGACTTCTCCAGCTTCATTTGAGGCAACACAGGTGTATCTTCCTGAATCTTCAGTCTCTGCTTTGATGAGCTGGAGGACCATTCCCTGAGTGTCGATCATCAGATGGTCATCAAGCCCCAGAGCAAGACCATCTCTAAGCCAGGACATGCTGGGCGTTGGGGTTCCATCAGTAATGCATGTCATAGAGGTGGAGCTGCCTTTGAGAACTGTGATTTCCTCTGTCCCCATGGCATTGTCCATATTTGGTGGCACTTCAAAAAATACAAAGTGGGCGAAATGTATATATCTATTGTAATTTTTCATAAATGTAAATAAAAACATTTAAAAATTCTATAATGTGTCTGTGGTCAATAAATATATATATTTCAAAATAGCATATCATAAATATGATTTTATTACAAAACCATCTTTTAGGTGTGCTAATTATTAATCTTCCAAATATCAGCAATGAAACTTAAAAATTATTTTCTTATGCAACCTACAACTAATGTGTTTGAAATTTTGGTGATTTTTCAACTTCTTAGGTTTGTCACTTTAATTTTTTATGACGTAAAATATAGTCATAGTAGTATTCTTTGAAATACTTTACATAAAATAAAATGATTTCAAGTTATAGAGCAAATTTTATATGATTTAACCTAAATCATTTTTAGATTATAGGCAATAGTTATCTAACTATTCTGAAATGTTCTTGGGGATTAACAAATTTTTATGAGCAAAACCCAATATTTCAGAAATGGAAAGTTTTAAGTTCTTTTTCCATAGACACATATATAATAAAGGCATATGTATTCATTTATATTTAATATTCTAAATAAGCTGCTCAGATTATCAGCAAATAGTCTTGACTTCTTGATATAAAAAGACTGGCCTTGTGTCTGAACTGGAATGTTATTTAAAACAATTTACATTTGATTTAGTGCAAGATTCCAGGTCGGTAGAGCATTTTGACAAACAGACATTATGATCCAATAATATGGACCCCTGGGGAGAAAACATATTTTTCTCTAGTTAGTAAGATCCTACAGCACTCATTCTTTTTTTGACAGAGGAAAGTCATATTTCTAAATCCATGAGGAAGTCAATGTTTAAATATAAGCCAGTTGCTTAATACTGCATGCAGAGGAAAGCAGAAGGGTCATTTCTGTGACATACCAAGTACTTGCAGATTGTAATGCTTATTATCCACCCCGGCTCTGTTGGAGGCCACACAAGTGTACACAGCAACGTCAGACAGCTGAGCTCTCACGATCCTGAGAAACAGTTTGATTTAACATGCCAGCATTCGATGTCATTCAACACACATGAGTAAAATATTTATGATTTATAAATAGATTATAGAAGTTTATTTCTATGGGAAAATTTAATTCTGAAGCTTAACAATCTGTCACAAAAATATAGATAGCTCAAATAAAATTTATTTTTTAGAGTTGATTAGGCAGTGACGATAAGCCACCAAAAATACAGGACCATTTGGGAAGGGAATATTTTTTGAATACCTATTAACAGGGAATGATGCTCATATGAAAATCACATGATGTTAGCAAGCATCTTCCTACTATTTTGCTATATGAAGTTTTAGCTAAAATACCAGGTCATGGAAATATAGATGTAACAAGTCAATGAAAGACCCATTTATACACATTTACGAAAACATAACCGTTTATGTAAGAACAGAAACAATTCATTTTTATGTTCACTGTCCTTTTATGAAAAATAAACGGAAAAAGCATAGGAAAAAGCATTTGTTAGGAAAAAAGCATTTCTTAAACGCTGTTTAGAAGAAGGAATAGTCTGCAATAACAGTTACTTTATTTGTCTAGGAAATAACACACAGTACACGCTGACCTGATAACCTGCCCTGCTGACAGCAACCGGATGTGGGAGGAGAGAGGCAGAGGAAGCCCATTCTTCAGCCAGTTTATCTGTGGCGGAGGCATCCCTGTAGCTCTGCATTCAATATTTATTGATGTATCCACCAAAGCCATTAGTTTCTCTGCTTCTTCTTTATTCCCCTTAATTGTAGGTGGAACTATTTCATGTAGAAAGTGAGAGAGAGAAAGTAGGTATGTTACTATCATTTACCCTATAATTATCCTGATTTCTGTTTTGTATCCCAAAAGGAAATAGCAGTGCCGTCAGATTTAAAACTAAATGCTCCAGACGTCTGCGGCTGGACCTTCATTTCTACAACAGACATGAGATCTGACAATTAAATTCATGAATTCATCCTAGAATCAGTGTTAACATACCTCATTGCTGAACATCACTATAGTCCCCTTTGAAGCACTCCCCTCGGGAAGCTATGCACTGATGCCAGCACCTAGTCCACCTTTCTTTTTTTTTGAGACAGAGCCTCAAGCTGTCACCCTGGATAGAGTGCTGTGGCATCACAGCTCACAGCAACCTCCAATTCATGGGCTCAAGTGAGTCTCTTGCCTCCACCTCCCAAGTAGCTAGGTGTACAGGTGCCCACCACATTGCCGGGCCATTTTTTGGTTGTAGCTGTCATTGTTGTTTGGCAGGCCGGGCTGGATTTGAACCCGTCAGCTCAGGTGTACGTGGCTGGCGCCTTAGCCCGTTGAGCCATAGGTGCTGAGCCTAGTCCACCTTTCAAAGCAATTTTGGAACTCTTTCTCTGAAATGGCCATCCAAAACCGGTATTGTATTACCTTTGATGTATTGAATGCCATCAAAATGTCTTCCTTTCAATATTTCCTTTATATTCAGGTAAAGAAAAAAGTGATTGGAGGCCAGATGAGGTAAGGATGGTGGTCTAATATAATTATTTGTTTACTAGCTAAAAATTCCCTCACAAAGTGAGCTGGTACACTGTCATGATACAAGAGCTGCTAGGTATTGGCCAAGTTAAGGATTTTTCTGTTTCTTTCTTGATGTTTCCTTGGTCTGCTAAGCTTCTCACAATCAGCTGATAATTTTGACACACAATTCAATGAAGTATTGCAATGTTTTCATTGGTTCTGCTCATTCCTGGCTGCCCTGACCTCTCCCCATCAGTAATGATTTCTCTCCCCTCACTTAATCCGTTTATACACAGCCATTTTCTTCACGGCTTTATTCCCATAAACTTAGACTAACATATCCCTGATTTCATTTCCGTTCTTCCCAAGTTTAGTAAGAAATTTACAAACGTTTGTGTATTGCTCTAATCAAAGCTCCAGCATTCTTATAATAGCACACAAAAACACAAAATAATAATGAATGCCAATCAGCAAGAAATCGTCACACATGGACACAAACATAGCTATGAGATATTGACATACAGAAGTTATGAAACATAGGCCAACTGCAGTGGCTCCTGCCTGTGTAACCCTAACACTCTGGGAAGCCAAGGCTGGTGGATTGCCTGAGCTCAAGAGTTCGATCGAGACCAGCCTGAGCAAGAGGGAGACTCCCTCTCTACTAAAAACAGAAAAAACTAGCTGGGCATCGTGGCAGGTATCTATATTCCTAGCTACTCAGGAGGCTGAGGCAAGAGAATCACTTGAGCCCAAGAGTCAGAGGTTGTTGTGAGCTACTACACCATCACGCTCTATCCAGGGTGACGGAGTAAGACTCTATATCCTATATATATGGAAACTTACCCGATAGTTTTTATAGTGCTGCTAATATAAGCAAACAATGACAACTTCATGAACTCAACTGTCATACTTCATGCTTAAGGTAGCCTGGTCAAAAAGGTGATATTTCATATTTACCATAGACATTCAAGTTAAAAATTCGGTCTTCTTCTCCAGCAGGATTAGTAGCAACACATGTGTATTTCCCCATGTCGGATGTGACAGCTCCGTAAATGTTTAATGTGCTGCCTTTTGCAGTCACCCTATGGAAAAGGTCAGAATGGAGGTCAGAGTGGAGGCACGTGAAGCTCAGATCTGGAAAACTCATTCCCAATTATTGTGTTCTTTTAAATATACCACCATAAAATGATGCTTCATACTGGGTATATGAATTTATTTCACCTAGTACATGGAAATTTATTCAAATCAGAGTTAGTGAAGCTAATTTCACTAGAGATTTCAGGCAACCAACGAAAATTCTACACCTACGGGTCTCATATCCACTTCCTCCTTATAATAAAAAGGAAATTAACAAAATTGCCTTGGGAATGTCTATAGCTAAATCACAGGCAAGGACATGTTTTTCTCAGAGTTAGGATCATCAATGTAAGGCTTGAATTAAATAACAGTTATAAATAATTCTGGTCTGAAAATTGAAGACTGTCACAGATAATGAGAATCTGAAGAAATTAAACATCAAAAAATCTAGTTATGAGCAACTTAGTAATCCTTTAATGAGAAGGAGTAGAATTGGATAATTTATTCAAACTGTGACAACAATTTGGTGTCATATAAGGGCATCTTCTGTAAATCTTTTCTATAAATTTTGAAATAAATAATATATAATAGTAAAAGATAAGATTTAATTAGGATAACAAAGATATCTAAGTTAAGATTATTTCATTATTGCTTGTCTTCATACTTTATTAACTACTAGACACATTTTCTTGCTTCACAAAGAGATTAAATTGCTAGCTATAATTTTTTACACTGTCTACACTATTTTTACAATAATGATTCCATTAGAAGATTCCACTGTCAAAAGTAAATACTCCATTTCTACCATATCATGTTATTGAATATGCTTATTGAAGATTACAATAACATTAGTATCCAGATTAGTTGCATTTTTCCTTTTCACAATATAAATTTTAAAATTCAGAGAGCTTAACCATGTTTGTAAGCAAAAAGCAAGTTGCCACAATTAAAGTAGTAAATTAACTTTGAAAAATTACAGTATTTTATTTGATTAATGAATTGTTTCACCTACCAATATATGCATATTTTAGAGTAGGGAAAGCAAAATGAGAAGATATAAGAATAAATAAATTTAGGGTATTAATGTAAGAGAAGAAATGATTGACCCTTAACTCCCAGGTATAAATATTACCTTACATAAAGTCTTTATGTCCTACCAAATATCTAACAATTTGTATGGAATATATCCAATAGTCGTTGATTTAATAAAAATAATTCGATACTTGTTAATTATTCACAAATGCTCACACTAGAGAAATAAAACTCAAAATGTACCTTTAAAAGATTATTTGGCAATTTACCAAATCTTCTAAAGGGACCAAATATCTAAATTTTAATATACAATGAAGTAATATTCATCTGTCTTTAAATTATATATATTCAGTTCATTGAACAAAAATGCATGTATGCTCCAAAGTCTTAAATTTAAAATATTGGTTGAAAATAATTAAATTTACAAATATTTAGTTAAATGCCTCCTTGTAGTCAAGTAGAATGCAGAGTTCTGTATTGTCCTGCCACAGGAATTTGTTATTATAAGTAGTAAGGCCTGTACTACATTATTCCATCTCTGTGTGGTTTGTGGCATTGGTAACAAGCATCAGCTGAAAACAGGATTTGGATAAACCACTATCAGGGTTATGATGTCATTGTATCTTTTCTCAAAATCAGCTAATTATATGGCATGTACACAATTTGGTTTTAGTCTTTTTTTTGAGACAGAGTCTCACTTTATTGTCCTCGGTAGAGTGCTGTGACATCACAGCTCACAGCAAAATCCAACTCCTGGGCTTAGGCAATTCTCTTGCTTCAGCCTCTTGCGTAGCTGGGACTATAGGTGTCCGCCACACGCCCAGCTATGGTTTGAGTCTTTTGTAGAATGAAATTAGTTTAACATTAGTAGGAAAGAGGTGATTATTTAATGACATGGACTTTGGTATAAACATTCTGAAACTAGAAAAATAGAACAATAACTGTTAATTCACATTTTAAGAATGAGTGTCTGAGAAGATTTTATAACACAGATTTCGTGGATAAGAGACATAAATATACACTTTTGAGTGATTCTTTAAGAATTTCTATATCCAGTTCTCCAAAAATTTATCTATTTTTGTGAATAGCATAATAGCCAAGTTCCAATGAGATGAAATTTGATATTATCATTCTTGTGAAATTTGACACATAAATCACTGTAGAAGATCTTACAATTTATAATGAAAAGATTCTCTTTACATACCGAATTCTTTCTCTTTTAGCACTTGTTAAGGGTTTTCCATCTTTAAGCCATTGAATAAGTGGGGCAGGAATACCATTTGCTTTGCAGACCAGCTCCACATTTTCTCCTAGAAGGACACTAACATCACTTGGAATTTCTGCACCTGCTACACTTGGAGGAACTATAGAGAAATAATTAAGACTTTCATTAACAAGACACAAGGATATAAATTCTAATGAATATGTCAGAATCATAGAACAATGTGTCGTTTCTATTTCATATTCTTCCTAGATTATGGCTCAATATCAAACTAGTGTTATCTTCATGAATTCCTTGGATATTCCCAGTGTATTTGTAAGTTGATAAAATCACTTAGTTACAGGGACTGGTGACAGATCTACTTTATGAGCACCCTTTCTGGGCAAATTAAATCACTTGTAGATTAAATCTTCGATGGACAACTTAGAATAAGTACAGTTTGGAGAAATCTGTTTTATATAACCTGGCATAATGATCTGAGGGATGTATCTAAGTTCATTATTTCTTTTTCCATTATCTAATTTAAATATTATTTATTCTGAACAATGATAGGATTATTATAGTTTCCAATAGTTTCTGTTCTCTTTTGCTGGCTATCTTGGTTTTCACTTCAATGATTTGATTGAGAAATAACATGTAATAAAAATATTGACAATAGAATCATACAGAAACACATTAGAATTCCTATTCTATATAATTACGTAGAGGAGATAGCTCCCCACAGCTCACAAGAGCCAATTTTGCACATGTCTTTTTCACTCTATATTCAGTGTCATCACCTTGGTAGCTTGAAATATTTTAATATATCAGGGTTGTGATTTTCAACCAGTGTTCCCTGGTATACTGGTGCCGTGAGAGAATCTTAGGTGTGCCGTGAACATTTTTAAAGATCATTAATTAAATTATTTTCAAAAGAAGTTCAAAGCACAGTTAAGTATATTCTCTTTTCACTCTTTTTTTTTTTAATTAAGATAATTTAAGTGTGCCATGGAAGTTTAACTATAGGTTCAATTGTGCCATGAGATAAAAAAAAGGTTGAAAGGTTGAAAAACACCAGATTAGGCCATGGTGGGAATATTTACACCATGGAAACTGGTAAACAATTAGCTATAAATCAAGGCCTTTTTGTCTGGAAAGTCAGTCGTTAAACATTTACCAGCACAGCATTACATAACCTCCCTAAATCTCATTTTATTCACCCAGAAAATGATAATTATACCAAATTTGCAGAATTTAGTAAGGACACCAAGTTAATAAGAATGTTAATAATAGACATCCTATAATAAGTGTCTAATATATGTTAACAACCAGACTAGGCCATATGTGCATAGATTATCTCTAGTTCTAAGACATAACAATATAAATAGAAAAGTCTGGTAAAATGTTTGACCACACCACATACCTCATGATTAGCATTTATTATTTATTAATGTATTAAACATAATTAAACATGTCATTTCTGACACTGAATCTTAGAACAGCTATTTTTCCTTCATGTTTCTGAAATCTCAAAGCATCATTAATCATTAAAGAAAGAGCACTGATAATGATGAACTTATTTCAATTGTTTTAATTTCAAGTTTTGAAGTTGGCTTTAGCAGAACACAAAATAGGTAAATAATATTCACAACTGAATTCATAATTTATGAGAAAATTTTTCCCTAGTAATTACAATGACATTGGGAAAAAAAGTATTTCAACTTAGTTTTAAGTTAGACTTGCAGTTCACTTTCAAAACTGAACCAAAAATAGTGATCAGAGGTTTATGGAAAATTGAAAGGAGACAGTTTCACTCTGCAGGGCTCAATACTATACCAGAACAGAGGAGGCATTAATTATTTGTTTGATGAATTAATGTTTCTTATTCACATCCCCTGATTATATAAGATTGCATCATGAGTAGTTGAAATTTACCTAATTTACTCAATTTTCTGTGGTCTGTGAACCATAGCACAATCTCTTCTGTAATGGAATCACATTTATCTACACAAAGAACAGACCTAGAGGTTTAGCATCAAAATAAATAATGCCAGTTTATGTAAGTATCATTGAACAGAATACACACTATAGAAAGGTATTCATTTTAGTAAAAATGGAGAAAATATATATTACCAATTTCTGCTATTCTTTCTCACACATTTCTATGAAAATGGAAGCTACTGGAAGATGTAAAACAGGAGCTTGACAATCGTTTTGGTTAGTGTAAAGATATTTTCAATCCATCACTAGTGATCTTGCTAAATGTAGATTAATTTGTGCTATAAAGGGAATATAAGAGAGAAACTGCCAATAGGTCATGGTGTATACAACATACCTTGAACTGAAAGAATGTAACTTTTCTGGGCTTTCCCTTCCATATTGGATGCAACACATGTATAGTTTCCACTGTCTGAAGGCTGGGACCGGGCAATTTGGAGTTTGCTGCCTCCAGACAAAATATGAACTTCAAGTGAGTCAGAATTTTCTAGAAGTAGAAACAAAGCAAGAGAAAACATAAACAAGCTTTTTTTATGTTTTAACATCTCTACAATTCACCATGAAACTGCCTTCCTTTATGTGATATATGAATTTTTTAGCAGTTTTCTCTCACTCTATGATTTTATTTTAAATGAGAGCCTTTTTGAAAAAGAGAAAAAAATCCCTTTATAAAATGAATAATCATTTTACAAGTCTGTCTTACAGAGGTGGCGTTTGTGGCTCAGTGGGTAGGGCACCAGTCCCATATACCGAGGGTGGCGGGTTTGAACCCAGCCCCAACCACCTAAAATAGCAGTGGCAAGTGCAACAAAAAATAGCTGGGCGTTGTGGCAGGTGCCTGTAGTCCCAGCTACTTAGGAGGCTGAGGCAAGAGAATCGTTGAAGCCCAAGAGTTGGAGGTTGCTGTGAGCTGTGATGCCATAGCACTACTGAGGGCAACAGAGTGAGACTCTGCCTAAAAACACAAACAAAAAAAACAAGTCTGTCTTACAAATTTATATTTCAGCCTATTAAGCTTCCTTGAAGTAAACACAGCCATGAACATGATACAGAAAATGTGCTAGTCTATAAATCTAATGACTGGAGGGCAGAAGGAAACAGCCAAGAACAATACACAGGCGCGTTACCTATAGGCCTGCTGTTCTTTAACCACGTTATCATGGGAGGTGGGATCCCAGTGGCATCACAAGTGAAGGTCACAGGATTGCTGATTATCTCTACAACCAATTCTCTTTCAGGACCTTCAATAGTGGGCGGCACTGTAAAAAACAGAAGAAAATCATGTGTCCTCATTATAATTCAGGACACTTTCTTTCATTTGCATATCTGGGGGAAAAAAGTTGTATTAGAGTCAGATGCTCACCATATACATTGAGGTGGAAATTTTTATCATCTCGTCCTGCTACATTTATAGCTCTACATACATACTGGCCTGTGTCAGACACCTAAAAGAAAAAGATACTATTGTATGTGCTCCATTACGTTACAGATGACCAATCACACTGTTCCAGGGTCGATTAAATCATCAGTCATCTTTATGTTCAAATGCCCCAGCTCTAATTGCCTTCTGCAATATCGCTAGTATTTTCATGGAAAGAAAGTCAATGTCACCGGGCTATGTAATTTTTAACAGAAATCATTTTTCACTACAGTAAAGGGAATATGCCATGTTCAAGTATCTCTTCTACGACCCCACCACAAAGTTACAATACTCTAGCGAGAATAAAAGATGCACCTCGGCTTTTGTGATGTGCAGCATTTGTCCGTCAGCTAAAATCTCCAAGTGAGTGGACTCTGCTATCATTCGCCCATTCTTATACCAAGTGACAACTGGAGGGGGCACAGCGTTGGACTCGCACTCCAATGACACTGAAGATCCCTCTCTTACGTTAACTACAGAAAGAGATTCGCTGCCGTGATCCTTAATGCTCGGGGGCACTGAGGGGAGGAAATAAGAACAGAAGGATTTCTTTTCATGGAGGTGCTCAGAAAATATTGAATATCAGTTTTAAATGAAGGAATTTGATGAGAAGAGTAGAAACACACCATAAACAGTCAGGGAAATCTTTTTCTTGCTTTCACCAGCTTGGTTGATGGCTATACAAGTGTATCCACCACCATCAGATACCTTAGCCCGTAGAATCTGTAGAGTTCGACCACCTGTGAGCAAATATAATACAAACTGGAGAGGAGCATACAAGTTGTTCTAAATAACTATTTCATCAATAAGATAAATGGCAAAATATATCCTTTCCCTTAGAGTAAAACTTATCTAGAAGCATTTGCATTTAAAATAAAGTAATTGAATTATTTTTCTTTGATCCTTTCTTTATTGTTAATCTACTTCCTTATAAAGGACAAGATTCATAGGATTTTCCCCTCCAACAACTAAACATGGTCAGTAAAATTGTTTGATACAGGTTCAAGCGAAAAAATAGAAATTATACATAGTATTATTGTCAAAAGTATGTTGTTTCTTGGATTTAAATTTCCCACAGTGCAGAGAGGTGACTATCTATCTATATAACTACCTACCTACCTACCTTCCTAATCTATTATCTATACTCAAGGAGCCATAGAATCGATTAAAAACAAGTAGATTTATCATGTGAAATTTCTATTTATCATCCACCACACTCAAAATTACTAAGCTGTTCTCTTCCTCAATTTCATGATTTATTGAAGAAGACTTTGTTACTGTGCATTCCTACTAAAATCGTAAAAGTCTATATAATCTTGCCCTAAGGCAACAAATGGGTAAAGAGAGATAATTTACAGTGAACAACTAAATGAAGCAAGACAAAAATCTCAACAGAGAATACGTGGAAATGTCATTCGTATTTAAAAAAAGGAAAATGAGAAAGTTTTGCCCACCTTATAACAATAAATCGCTTACCAGGCACAATGAGAGCATTTGAGCTTAACTTGATAGGCTGTTCGTTCTTGAGCCAGCTGAGATCAGGAGGTGGAAAACCAGAGACCTCACAGGTCAAGGAGATGAAATTGTTCACCACAACAGTAAGATTTTCAGGGTTAGGACCAATGACACTGGGAGGAACTACAGAGGTAAATACATTAAAAGTGAGATCTGATGCTATCAGCAACATATAGGCCAACTTACTAAAGACAAGCCAACCACTATATTTTGCTAAAGCATTGAGCTCATGGTTCTGTTAATTATCTAGCTGTCTTTCTTCTTAGAATTTCCTGAAACTTTCATGAAATTCAAGTCCATTGGGTTTACTTTTCCCAGGTGAAAGAGAGCACCAAAATTTTCAACGACAGAATTATTTTTCATTGTATTTGTAAAACATAGTTGACAATTTCTAAGACGATTTTGTTCATATACAAAAAAGATCAATAAATATTGCTTCTTATAAAGTATATTTAAATGATCTTGTTTTCAATACTGTATCCTGATTTAAAGTTTTTCTTTTCCTGGTATAGCAATAATGGAGTGGCAATTTAATTTGAGGATTATCTGTCTATTTGTAATCATACAGATTATCTTGACACTGTAAATCAATGACTTTGAAGATGAGCAGAAAACTTAAGAAATAAACAATAATATTGTTTATTATTTAAACCTCCCATTCAAAAAGCAAAAGCAGTACAGAAGAAAAATAGAGTAAAAAAAGGAGACAGATAGTGCAATGTATAAAACACACACATATGGAATCTTAGATGTTTTATAAGAACACACACACACACACAGAAGAAATGGTTTCAATAACTATTATATGACTACTATAGTACTATATGACTGGTTTCCTATGAAGGTGGCAGGGAAACAAAAGTGAAGTGTGAGCATGAAAACAAGTGTCTTAAAAAACATTAAAAACAAAAGCAGAACATCAAAAAGGCAAAAATCACTTTTTTCTTTTAATGTCACATAGTTTATTTTTCATCCACTAATTAATTTGCTATTGATTCATTCCTTATCAAACATTTACCGAGTGCCGAATACTTACTCTATTACAAACTTTGTGTCAGATGCTGGTGATGCAATGTGAAAAATGTAATAAGAGAATAACCACACGGTTAATAATTTGGCAGTAATGACAGACACTGAACCAAAAATAGCTAACAATATTTGAGTGGTTAGTATGTGCCAGGCATTGTTCTAAACACTACACATATCCTGTCTCATCAAACCCTCATACATCTTATGTTTTAGTGTTTTCATCCTCATATTATAAATGAGAGAGCTGAGACATGGAGAGATTGCCATTGTGCCTAAGATTTGCAGCTAGTTACTGGAGGTTTGGAAACAAAGCCGTCTGGCTCTGGGAATCCTTGTTTTTAGCCACAGTTCTATATTGTCTAGTCATCACAAGTGTGAAGTGTGCCAATCAGAGAAGTAGGATGACAATAGGGAAGTAACCTAGTTTGGGAATAAAGAGGAGAAAGTGGCATCTAAGAAGATACTTGCAATTATGACTAAGAATAAGCTAAGTGGAAGATAAGGCTCACAAAAAAGGCATAGCATGCACGAAGGCCCAAATGGTGGAAAGAACACGGTAGCTAGAAGGGCAGCATGACTACAGTTTGCAAGATGGAGGCAGAGAATTAAAGGACTAAACAAGTGTAGGATCCTATAGATTCTTCTGAGCATCTTTAAGAGTGCTGAAACACAGCGTAAGGAGTGGAAAGTAAAAGAGTGGTTTATCCAGAAATTAATTTGAAGACATTGATCTGGCTGCAGTGGAGAGAACTGATCAGAAGGCTAGCAGAAACTCCGACCAGTTAGGAGACTATTGCTGTCATGGTAGCTGTGCTTAGGATGGCATCAGAAATGAGGAAGAAAAGTGGGTGGATCCCAGACTATTTTGTAGGAAGAATCATCATGATTCAACTTTTTTGAGGGCGAGTTTTAAGGAGGAGGAGGGGTTAGGGATGACATTCATTTTTCTGGCTTGAACAATGGGTGATGGTGGTACTCTTTATGGAGACAGAGATCTTTGGAGGAAGAACACATTTTCTGAGAGAAGATTATAAGTTTAGTTTTATACACATTGTTTAAGGCTGACTATCAGACATTCGTGTCAGTAACCACAATCTGGAGTTCTTGAGAGGGCCCTGGTTGAAGATAAAATTTAGTAATTATTTGTACATAGACAGTCACTAAAATTGTGGAATGTACAAGATCATTTAGGCAAAGAGTGGGAAGAGAACAAAGTTGCAATGATTTTCAACTTCTGTGCCATAGCACACTAGTGCGCTATTAGAGGATCTTAGGTGTGCCACAAAACATTGTAAAGATCATTAATTAAATTATTTTTGAAAGAAATTCAAAGCACAGGAAGTATATTCTTTTTTTTTTTTTTTTTAGCTTTCTTTTGATCCACATACTTTAAGTGTGCTACGAAAGTTTAATTATAGGTTCAGGTGTACCATGAGATAAAAAAGGTTGAGGAGCACTAGTCTAGAGCTTGAAGAACTAAAGTGCTGTAGTTGGATGGAGGAAGAACCAGCAAAGGCAACCGGGAATGAGAGATGGGAAAGGCAAGACACAAACATGGGGTGTGGTGTTACAGAAGCCAAAGGAAGAAAACTTTTGAAAGACAGAGCCCAAGATCTCGAATTCTCAGAAGTAAGAACTATGAAGACTGGAAAGTGCCTGCTGAACTTCCTAATAAGAAAGTCATTTCATGAACTCAGTGAACAAGACTGGAATTGCAGAGGTGGAGTCCAGAATGTAGTGGTGGGCTGAGTAAGTGGGAGTGAGAAAATGGATATTTACTGTATGCAGCAATTAGAAAAGCTTGCTTGAAAATGAGGTGGGAAGCCAGGGAGGTGGCTGGAAGGAAATACTAGATCTAGGGGAGACCTTTCTCCCTTAAGATGGAAGACAAGCAAATTGAAAGTGCTGTTGGGAAGGAGCCAATAAAGAATGAGAATTTCAATGTTGAAAAGAAAGAGAGGGACTGGTAAGTTTTTAAGGAGATAATGGGCAGGGATATAGGGTTAGGTTAGATTTAGGCTTTCAGAAGGTAACACCATGCTTCCCCCTTTCGTTATAACAGGAGGGAGGTAAAGATGGCAGCAACTGATGCGGTTAGCACTCTCAGTAGGATGATAGGAACTTGAGGTGGTGGCTGGGATCGCCCTACTCTTTTCCCTGGGAGCAGGCTTTAAGGGCATTTGTGGTGAGGACATTTACCAGGAGAAAGTGAGAGGGGCTGTTACGTGTTTCAGTACCCCTAAATTCCTATGACAAGTCAGACGATGAAGTTCACATCCTCATCCTAGAGAAGTGCTCCCTTTCTCACTGCTGACTATCATTACAGTCACCGTCAAAGGACTCCCCTTGGGGAGCTGTGCACTGACACCAGCACCGAGTCCACTTCTCAAAGCAATTTTGGAACTCTTTTTCTGGAATGGCCATCAGAGTGGTCATTGTATTATTTTTAATGTCTTGAATATCATCAAAATATCTTCCATTCACTATTTTCTTTATCTTTGGGTAAAGAAAAAAGTCATTGGGGGACAGAGTGAGTACAGAGGGTGTCCTAGTCAGTGTGGCTAAAAACTCCCTCCCAGACAGTGCCAGGTGAGCTGATAGGTTATCATGATACAAAAGCCATGAGTTATTGGCCAAGATTTTCGGTTAAGCTTTTCTTGTTTCTCTACTGATGTTTCCTTGGTCTGCTGTACTCACAGTCGTCTGATGATCTTAACACACAATTTGGTGAATGTTTGCAATGTTTTCATCAGTTCTGCCCGGTATTGGTCGCCCTGACCTCTCTCTATCAGGGACATTTTCTCTCCTTTCAGAAAAACATTTAATCTGTTTGTACACTGCCATTTTCTTCATGGCACTATCCCCACAAACTTGGACTCGCCTGTCCCTGATTTCATTTCTGATCTTGCCAAGAAGATGCAATAAATTTAATGTTCATTTGTTGCTCTAATTCAAGCTCCCACATTCTTGGAATGGCACACAAAATTACACTACAACAATTAACAAAGGGCAGTCAGCAAGACACTGCCGAACGTTGACACAAATGCAGCCATGAGACACTGGTAGACACACCAGTAGATAAAGGTTATGAAATCTTACCAACGTGCTTATACAGTATTACCAACATAAACGCATTGGGGCAGGATTATGAACTTAATTGTCAGGCTGTGTATGTTGAAGCCCAACACCTCCCTCCCCCAGGTTGACTGTATTTAGAGATAAGGCCTTTAAGGAAGTAATTAAGGTCCAATGAGGTCAAAAGGAGGGGGCTTGATTCTTTAAGATGAGTGTCCTGGAAGAAGAAACCCCAGAGAATTTGCTCTCTCTCAGGCAGTGTGCTCAGAAGAAGGAATATCTGAGGCAAAGCAGCTGCCTGCAAACCTGAAAATGGCCTTTTCCAGAAACTCAGCCCTGCCTGCATTTTGATGGTCAATGTTCTTGCCTCCAAAACGAGCAGAAAATACATTTCTGTGGTTTAAGCCACATAGTCTGTGATCTTGTTCCAGCAGCCAATGCAGACGGAGACAGAGGTGACTCGATATTCGAGGAGGAAGAGAAGGTGTGAGTCACAAGCGGAGGAGCCCCAGGCGGTAGAGAGGGTACATGGATTTATGACATTAGTATGCCAGCCTCAGATCTCCTGCAGCCAAGGTCAGCTGCTTAGGTGTAGGTATGACACAGATGTGGAATTCAGTGGCAGGGGCTGGTATGAAAGTTCTGGAATCAGACTGCCTGAGTCAAAATTCTGGCACTGCATTTGCAAGCTGCTTATGTTCCAGAATCTCCCTGAAAACTTGCTTTCTTCATGTGTAAAAGCGGCATAAAATGCTAACAAGCACCTAGGGTTACGGAGGTCATTAAGGAAAATAACCTACTGTATAAACACTTAGCACCGGGAGGTATCAGGCAGATTCCGCACGGTCCTTGCGGTTTTATGCAGATGTGAGCTTTCACTGAGCAGGAGTGATGAAGAGACCTGGGCTACAAGCAGCCACAGAAATGCTGTCCCACAAAAATTAAGCTGGATACGAAGGGAAGTAAGAGGGCTACACATGAGAAGCCAAGAGACAGAAGCTCAGAGGACAAAAGCAGCAGGTCTGGTTGTAGGAGGAGATAACAGATGGTATGGTTTCCAGGGAAAATAACTGAAACTATGTCCCCCCAGATGCCTTTTCCAAAATTTAAGTTATGAGTTCCTGACTGCAGTCAGGAGTTAACGGGGAAAAGAATATAGGCTTTCCTGAGCTGCAATCCTTTTGGTAAACACTAGTGACTGCTTCCTTTCAAGTCCCTCTCCCATTTCAGATTACTGTGCCCTGAGACGAGGCAATGAAGACAAAAGGAAATTAGTAGACCAGCAGCCCACATTTACTTAGTAATGACCACAACTGGAGACACCAAAATCAGTAAGGTAAGGCCCTTTGCCTAGAGAATTTATAGTAAGTTTGTGGGGCAGAGGCAAAGATACAGATTTATAAAGATAACACAGGGCAACAGGCGGAATTGTTATAACTGAACTATTTATGACACGCTTTGATCTCAGAGGAGGAAAAATTAATTTTGCTTTGAAGAATCAGAAAAAGAAATCCATATTTTTATTTTCCAACATTTATTCTACTGTACATTTTATAGATTAGAATGTGTGCTTTCACAACGATTATGTTTGTTTAATGCATTCGTTTTTCCAGAGAATTTGTAACATGTTTCTGTATTGGTCAGATTTATCCATTCAAAAATCCTCAAAGTACTTACTAAGCACTTATAGTGTGTTACTCACCGTGCTAAGTGCTGGAAATAGACCCTGTCGCATGAACACCAAGTATTTCTAGATATTTCCTACACATCACACACAAAAAGATATCCATTGTGCTACCTAAAAGCTCTGTGGAGGGGAGAAATTTTTCATGAAATTTTAGCTACTCCTAAAATGAGCTAGAATTGCATATATGTATTTCTCATGTAAAGGACATTTCTTAAAATAATTGACCACCATTTCCAATTTAATATTCTGGAGGCAGCTGAATCTCACAAAATAAAGTTACCCTTTTGTATCTTCTTTCTGAGAAAAAAAAGAAAGGATTTATGGAGTGTCTAGCATATATTGAGATCTTAACATTTGCCAAATGAATTAGGTGTTTTAGTGCTTTTAAAGAAGTACTTTAAAACTATAAGGAGACTTTTCCTTCTCCAGGAAGTATGTTAGGTATTATACTAGAGGATGTGGCTCAATATGAATTTTGCACTTGAGGACAGAAACTGGTTCCAATCAGTATCATTGAGTACAATTTTTTTTGAGACAGAGACTTACTTTGTTGTCTGTAGAGTGCTGTAGCGTCATAGCTCACAGCAACCTCAGATTCCTGGGCTCAAGTGATTCTCCTGCCTCAGCCTCTCAGGTAGCTGGGATTATAGGCGCCTGCCCCAATGTCCGGCTACTTTTAGAGGTGGGGTCATCTTCTAGCTCAGGCTGGTCTCGACTCATGAGATCAGGTATTCTGCCCATCTCCACTTCCCAGAGTGCTAGGAATACAGTCGTGAGCCACTGTGCCTGGCCACTGGTTACATGGGGTACATTTTTATAATTAGAAGACTTATATTTGGTTCTAATTTTATAAACTTGTCATCGTTAACATTTTAAATTTTGATTTTACTTTCAAACCTGTAGGAGTAATATTTTCTCTAGAGGGATGGATTTAATGGGCTTCCCGGAAGTTTTACACTCTCTAAATGATATTAACCATAGCGGGAAGAAAGAAGAAAGACCGAGTGAGTGTGTAGGCTCCACACATTGTTCAAGTTAAAAAAAATACAAAATAAGCTTACAGAATCTAAAACACGGTTTTCCTGCTTTTTCAAACATACCCTAACAGATCCTTTTGGAACTGAGGTCTTACCATGAACATTGAGGTTAAAATTCTTTTTGGCACTTCCAGCTGTGTTCTCAGCTACACACACATACCTGCCCATATCTGTTAGTTGAGTATTCAGAATCTGAGGGAAAAATAAAGACATTCCATCTGAAACTTTGAATAAAGCCACATGTCAAATTTGTTATTGTCTTTTAGGATAAACAACATATATTCTTTTAGTTAACAGCATGTAGACATAAAACGAATTTGAACATATTAGTGTTGATGCTAGCTTTTATAAGGTCTAGCAAACACTTAAGGCCATCTTAAACACACTTTAGTACAATGACTGCAAAATATCCCACATGATTCTCCCATTTGTGTCTCTATGTCCCTGGTAGTGTGACTTTGAAGGTACTCCCATCAGGAGGTATGATTTGCATTGGTTTTGTGACTGGTTTTGGCCAATGGAAGGTGATGGCAGTGACTGTGTCATTTCAAAACCGAGGCTGGTGCACTTTTGTTCACTCTTTTGGAGCCTGGCCACTAGCATGTGAGAAGCCAGGACTAGCCTGCTGGAGAATGAGACATGGCTCGAGCAGAATCAGCACGTTACTCCCACTGAGGCCCTGGATATGGGACAGAGCTCAGCCAAAATCAACAGCCATGCGCTTAGGAGACTGACTCACTGCCTGCTGTGCTAAAGAAGGCCCAGATGACACCAGCCGTGTATTTCATCTGCAGCGCTACGCAGACACTTGAGTAACCCAGCGGAGACCAGAAGAATCACCTCGCCAACCAGAAGATTTGTGAGCTTAATACATGCTATTGTTTCAAGTCATTAAGTTTTAGAGTGGTTTGTTTTATGCAGCAATAGTTAGCTAATACAGCAGTTATTTTAATTTTATTATGCAGAAATTTATGTCCATCTATTTATATCCATCTTTTGGACATGGACAGAGAAATATTTTACATATTTGGGCAGAGGTTATAGGATTACCAAGGAGAAATCTTTACAGTATGTAGACAATTCTTTAAGAATTCCAGCTTATTTACAGGCAATGAACATGACTTCCTTTTTGTGTAAAGAGCTTCATGAGCGATGCCCTGTGTTGGGCATAGTTATGCTTAGATTCTTGAACCAAATAGAATGTTATTTATCATGCTCATGTAATCTATGAAAAATGTCCTAACAAAGGAATTGGTGTTATTTCTATAAGTGCCTAACATTCTTTCAGGACACTAGGAAAGAAAAAATACAGACATGCTATCGGTAAATAACAACCCAGGATATTAACATAGCTTTCATTATTATTTATTATTATCAACCTTTGGCCAAAATAGGCAAATTTAATCTCTAAAGAACCTAAACTACCCAGAATTTTATCATCAGAAATATGCAATGACAAGGACTGACATAATGATTTGGTTATAAAATGGCTTTTATCACACAGAGCACCTTGTAGTAAACTGAGATGTGTGTGTATATGTGTGCGAATGTGGACAACGTCTGGGAAGAATTCTTACAAAACCATTAGCAGTTCTCTGACAGACAGAATGAAATATGGAAGAAGAATTTTATTTTATATGCCTTTGATACTTAGTTATTTTTACAAATAAGATATTTATACAATAATACAATTTTTAAAAGTGAAAAAGACAGTGATTACAAAATGCAAAGTCAAATGACCTCTTTAAAATTAGATTTTTACTTTTACCTGAAGAATTCTCCCATGAGATAGAAATTGATGACGGTCATCGTCCAGCAATGGCTGTCCATCTTTTTGCCAGGAATTCCTTGGCGCTGGGCTGCCACTGGATGCACATTCCATCAGCGTGCTCTTGTTCACGAGCACCATGACCTCTTCGGGGAGATCACTATTTGCTCCCTTAATAATTGGTGGCACTAAGAAAGGATTGCAAAAAAGAGGTAAATAATGACAGATAATGACAGGCAATGACGTCTTTTCTAAATTAGTTTTCGGACAGCTTTTAAAATGTGCACAATGCAAGGGTATATTTCAAAGTAACTATGAGTAAATTTTAATTGTTTTACCACAAAAAAATGAGCAAGTGAGGTGATGGCCCTGTCCATCAGTTTGGTTGTATATCAAATCATCACATTGTACCCCATAGATGTGTAGAGTTATGATTTAGTTAAAAGTTAATATGGCCCCTTCACTTTACATTTAGGACTAAATGTAGAAC
>CAUYON010109285.1:0-17122 GCA_963573935.1 Arctocebus calabarensis
TTTATTGATCGACTCATGGATCGACGGCCACTTGGGCTTCTTCCATGACTTAGGAATTATGAATTGGGCTGCAACAAACAATCTGGTACAGATATCTTTGTTGTAACGTGATTTTTGGTCATCTGGGTATATACCAAGTAAAGAAATTATAGGGTCGAATGGCAAGTCTATTTTTAAATCTCTGACTGTTCTCCAATTATGTTCTTTTTTAACTGACATTTTTAATCTGTATTGACACTAAGTTATATGAAAATAATTTTAAAAATTAGATTAAATATTCATCCCTATTTATATTATTTATTTAGTAATTTTTAATATATTTGACAAGATATACGTTCTCATACACACTCTAAATTTCCAAGTTACAAATTAGCTAATTCTTAATCAATATAGAAAAGCTGCCATTTGTGAGATTTTATGTGAAGCCCAGTGGTCAACTTAATTATTAGTAGTCATTTGCTTCACTCGACAAAATACACTGAGTGTCTTTTAGTAACAGGGAAGTTTTATTTTTTTGTCTTTTTTGAAACCTGAAACTAATTTCGATACCATCCTTTTAAATATTTGCCATTGTTTCTTATCAGATTTGAGCCTAAGAGATGTATCTAAATCTTTGATTTTTTTTTTTTATCTAGGTAAGAGGTAAACACAGTTATAAAAATTAAAAATTCATTGTCCCCTTAGGTTGCTATTGCAAACATTTTTGATGCCTAGACTTGCATGTTTAAATGCCTCCTTGTGCATTTAGGTTATTTCTGCTTTATTTTTATAGTCACAAAGTATCTTTTGCTTACAGTGAACGTCTCCATCTCTAACGTCACCACGCTAGCCCCTGAGGACTTGCCAACTGTGTCTTCTGACGTGGTGAGTGACTTCCTATCACAACCCCTGCACATTGTGTGTTGTGAACCTGCTTGTGGGATGTGTCCCGCCCTTCAGTGCTGGCATGAACACGTGTTTAATGATCATTGAGAGTGAAGGGAAACTTTTAGTCAGCTTGTTTCTCCCTTTTAGAAACAACTGAAGCCAATCTTTATAACCTGTAATGCTTTTCAAACATTCTTAGGAGTTTATTATTATTATTTTTTTTTTTTAGAGACAGAGTCTCATTTTATCGCCCTCGGTAGAGTGCTGTGGCATCACAGCTCACAGCAACCTCCAGCTCTTGGGCTTAGGCGATTCTCCTGCCTCAGCCTCCCAAGTAGCTGGGACTACAGGCGCCCACCACAATGTCCAGCCATTTTTTGTTACAGTTGGGCCAGGGCCGGGTTTGAACCTGCCACCCTTGGTGTATGGGGCCGGCGCCCTAACCACTGAGACACAGGTGCCGCCCCATCCTTAGGAGTTTCACTGCTATGTTTCAGTAATTATAACTTTGAAATCTTTTCACAAAGGAGAATGTGGAAGCTGAACGTGAGAGCAGGGTGTCCTCTCTGTCTGGCATGGCCGAGGTCCTGGGCAGCCAAATGGCTCTGTGTTCTCCCACGGAGGGGGATTGTCACTTAGGAAGGGCTGTGCCTTGGTCACATGACATCCTTTCCCATGGCTTGCGACCAAGGATCTTTAAGGGACTGGAACTAAGCTTTAAAAATGAGCTGTTTTGCATGGAAGGTCACACACTAGAAGGAGACTTTTGTGTTGGACAGAAAGGGAAAGTGCTGCCTCAGACTTGCAATTGTACCCCTTCTGTGCTGGGTATGGAATCTTACCAAGGAGCTTCACCCTTGCAGTTAGAAAGGCAGAAACCAAAGACTTGATGGCGTTAGAATGCCCGTCTCCCAGGAGACCTGAACACTGCTGCAGATACCAAGCTGACCAAGCTTCCCGCTCAGAGCCGTGGGCAGCTCCGACGCCACCTGCTGCTCCCGCCTTTTCACCCCACAGCTTTGCCGACTGCTTTCCTGCACATTACAGTGTTGTCTGACTTTTCACAAATTTACCCATTTCTTTTGTGTTTGACTGTGTGTGTCTATGTGTGAAAAAATGGGTGTATGTTTTACCACATATGTACAGAAAAGAGTTCAATTTTTAGTATTTTAGGTAGTTTGTTAGTGAAAAGGACTTGCCTAAAGTAAGGGAAACATATTTCCTTCTAGATTTTAAAGAATTTTAATTAAAATTCATACCATAGCAAAAAAATTTAATAATTAAAAAACATAGGTTAACTTGTAATAAAAATTAATGAAACACTGACTTCCACTAACTTAAAGAGACTGTTTCCTAACTTAATTATTTTCATAACTGATCAAGGAAAGCTTTAAAACGAATGAGTTTTTAGGGGCCATCTTGGGCAAGTCTTGGAAGAGACCCTAGTGATGGATATGTGATTACTCAAGGGTGTCACAGCAAGATTCATGGAAACGTGTGGAGGTCCTGGCTGGCGTCTGTGACTGAGGTGGAGGACATGGGCACAGTGGGGATCACGGGGTGGCTGCCCTTTCTGCAGAGACCAGGAGTCTCACACATTGCTGCCTTACAAACCTTACCACGTATTCCAGTCACCAGCACAGATCCTCAGGTGTAATTTTCTCAGCTTTTAGGTGAGAGAAACTGGGACTCCAGAGGTAAATAATCTTTTTTGCTGTATGTCATGGAAGCATAAAATGTTAGAAGAAAGATTTGAACTAAACTCTGGGTGGTTCTGGGTGGTGTTTGTGGCACACAATGCTTCGGTGTTTTCAAATGCAGGTTTGCCCTCTAGTCCCCTGGGTGCCCTGTGGTCCAGGACAGCCGGCCACTCGTGTGCGCCAGCCACACACCTTCAATGAAACATCCGGGCGCTGGGCAGCACCTCCTGGGAAGGAGACCAGGAAGGAAAGTGTGTACACACGTGTGTGGGGTGGGGTGTGCAGTCACGCCGGGCCGTGTTCACTCAGCCTCTGTTCCTCATCTCCCGGCCATGTCTGCTGGGTGTGCACATGTACACCAGTGTGAGTGATGCAGGTGAGAATTCAGGAGTGAGCATAAGGAGGTGATTGGCGGATTGTCACCAGGAGTAGCTACTGTCTATGGAGCACGTGTTTGGTACCAGGCCCTATAAGTTTATGGGAAACATGTCACCTCCATTTTATAGCTAAAATAGAGGCTGGAAAGGGTGACTGACCTTCCGAAGGCCGCGCCACTGCTACGTGGTAGAACTAAGATTTGAACTCAGGGCGCTCCAGCTCTAGATCTGTCTTATTTTCATCCTTTAGGGGGCGGCTTCGTGTTTCCTTCGAGGAGCTCACGTTCACCAAGTCCTCGTGTCGAGCTGCTGCTTCCAGTGCTCCAGCTGCACCTCTGTCCCCAGCCACAGCACGGTCACGTTAGCACTCGCCCAGAGCTACTGTGAGGCAGGGCCTCGCTCGAGCCCGTGTTCGTTACTGTCACTCTTCTGCTTAAGTATTGTTATCATTTCATCAGGCCACGCTATCCCCATAACCCGGAAGGTCAGCGGAGGAGAGACTGGTCCTTGCCTCGGGAGCGCAGCGAGTCTCCTGTCTGCTTGGCCACAGGCTCTGCTGGGACACACACTCATCAGTCCGCATTTCCTTCTTTCCATTTTGGCCATAATTGGCATGATGAGAGAAGGTACGGGGAGCTGCCGTGCAGCCCGCGGCCAGAGAGGCTCCCCCTCGGGCCCCCCAGAATAGATTGAGATCTCTTCTCCTGAGACTTACCTCAGTGAAGACCTTCAGCAAGTTGGTCCCATCTCCTGTAAACCTTTTTCTCACTGCCCTGTACACAGGTGCTCTCTCTGCGCAAGCCCCCTGCGTGCTCCCGGCCAGCTCCTCCTCGTGGGGCTGTTCACTAAGTTTTCACCGCAGGACTTGCTGGGTACACGAGCCAGGTGTTCTGTGGCCCATGTCCGCCTCTGTGCTCGTGGCATCTCTGCCAACACAGAAGGAGATACACACCCAAAGTTTGTCCCTCGTGCTCCTGCAGCCATCGGCCTTTGTCACCTTGCTTCCTCTCCCTGCAGCGCTGCTGTCCCTCTTCCTGTTGCCTTGTCAACAGGAGCCTCCTGTGCGGCCACCCTGGGCTCCTTCGGGGCTGTTTCAGCTCGTCCTCCGCTTGGGGAAGCTGAGTGTTCCTTCCTCTGAGCCTCTCGTCTCCGGCCGTTCTCTTAGATGATGCTTTTGACTGCCTCATGTGCTTAGTTAATACTTAAGTGAACATCTTTTCTTTCTCTAAGGAAACATTTAAAATCTGTTGTTCTTTTTTTCATCTTACTGCTTCTATAAAAGCCATGTTAGTTAACCCACATAGTCAGATCCCAGTACATTTTTCTGTTTTCCAGATGCTACTGTTACTCAAAATATCTTGTATCAAATTGAAACAGTGTTATCAGATTTAGCAAATAAAAGTAACGGGTGCATGGTTACATCTGCATCTTAGATAAATTTTGAATGTTTTATACTGCAGCATGGCCATAAAGTTCATCTTATATATTGCATATGACATATTAAAGTATCATTCATTGCTCAGCTGAAATTCAAGTGTGGCTGAAAATCCTATATTTTTACCAGGCAACACTAAACTGAAAGTTTATTTTGCTTTAATTTTTCATCCAGATGAAGAAGGTGTTAAATTGGTATGTGATTGTTTAAATGCATCTTACCTCTTTGGGGAACTCTAGTTATAAAAAATAACTCTGCTGATATTAAAGTGCTGATGTGAAAGTACAGTAAATTTCTGCTCATTTTAAAACAGAGAAATATGTTAACTCTTATAACCTCTAAACCTTTAATGTATTCTGCTAGAAACATCCATGTACAGAAATCTGGAAAATGAGGTGTCATTAATAACCTTCCAGAAGCAGAGTTTGATAAAACAGCAATTATGCAATTCAGCTGTTTAATACAAGTTGAAGCTACTGTAGAAAAAATATTTCAGGAAAATAACTAGGGCCTTTTCTTTTTGTACTTATGTAAATACTTTGCCTTTGTGTTTTGTAAACATACAAACTCTTTCTGGCCAAAGATTCTTCTTTTATGACTAGGTTACCCTCATCTAGAGAATTCATTGACTAGTAAAAGATGTTGACCTTGTGTTTGGTGCGAGGGAGAACGCTTTCTTGCCTGCAAAGGAAGAGAGAAATTCACATTTCCATGTTTATTTGCCAGGCATTTTCAAATAACTCTTCTGTTAGCATATGACATATCCATTGACCCTGGACTCCAGAGGAATAAAATGATGAGTAGTTAGAATGTCTCTAACCTGAGACACTTGATCCCTTCTATGCAGCCACATTGATTATTTAGAGAGTCAACAGTCATACTTGTCACAATATGTAAGAAAGAGCTCTGTGTGGCAAAAGAAATTCAGTTAAAGCTTAAGTATTTAAGGAGGATCAAATGTCAATATAAGAAAGATATGTGCAGAAATTTTGCTAAGAAAGGGAACGGGTGAGCAGGAAACTGCTCATCACGGAGAATTGCAGGCCAAGAACGATGCCCACCTTTCAGGGATGTGCGCTACTAGGGGCGAGAAGGCTCATCAAATTCTCTCAGTTTTCTCCAAACTCTAATATCCTATTAAAAATTCCTTAGGCTCAGAGCCCATAGACTTTTGGTTGAGCAGAGATTCAGGTGAGTTGGCAGAGTTAGATTCTGGCCTTGGGATGTGGGGGTACATGTGACGTTAAGCGAGGAACCACAGTGGAAACAGCCCAGAGACGTGGCACAGGCAGATAAGGGGTTAAACAAGGATGAGTCTCAGCTGAGTTCAAGGTCACCCGATGGTGAGAGACACTGGAGCATAGAGCACTGCCCCCACCTTGAGTTGAGGGGTGGGTCCTCACCCCCAGTTAGTGCTGGCCAGTACCTGTCTGTGAGGGGTGTGCCATTCCAGGTGACAGGGCTGTTGTGTGGCTGATGGCAATTCTCCAGAGAAGGAGCCAGGTGTGACCTGAGGATGCTGAGAGGGGGTGCGTGGTCCTCCTCACCGGGCTAGAGAAAGGTGCTCCTGTGTATTGGGAGATAGGAGACGGCTCGAGCTGCAGAGAGAGGCCCCCTCCCGGAAACCCTGACAGCAGTGCGGGGTCTCGGGCCTCCGTGCAGGAGGTGGTGGGATGGGGTGGGGGATGGGAGGGGTGTCCCGTCACAGCTCCAGGGCCCAAGGACACCGCAGCAAAGACCAGTGTTGGACGTGCAGAGTGCTGACCTGTGGTCAGTGAGAAAATAACTCCACTGTGTTAGAAAGTGCAGTCAAACAAGCAAGAACACTCCACCGCTCTGTAGTTTAATTCCTTAAATCACCAGCCTCTAGTTACTCACACAAGGAGTAACCATTTCCTGTGAGCGTGCTTGGAGTTTGAGTTGTTCCCCTGCTGTGACTTCCAGAGCGTTAGCCGTCCCTGCATGAGAAGCCATGCTCTGCTGGGGTAAGGGTCTCACATTCAATACCCTGATGGTGTGTCTCAGTTTACTTTGGGGAAAGTTCACAGGAAAAGACTTTGTGGTTTATTTCTATTGAACAAGTGGGTCATTGTACGGCCATCATTTAAACCGGTGAACAAGTTGTATGATTGAATGTTGAGTAACTGCCAGTGTCGCCCAGGCCTGTCACTCCCAGGGCTCATCCCCAGGCCGTGTCATAGGGACTCTTAGCCTGATCTCTTTATAGCCCATCAAGTATCAACGCTGCTTTTGACGTGCCAGTGCTCTCTAGAAAAGTTTCACTGTTTTTCTTCTTCAGCATCATAATGCTTCCTTGGACTGGGCACTGTTGTCGAAGAAGGAGTGTGTGAAGAACGGAGGCGAGCTGGTGGGGAACAGCTGTGGTTTCGTTCCCGACGTAACACTCATGTCTTTCATCCTTTTCCTGGGAACGTACACCTCTTCCATGGCTCTGAAGAAGTTCAAAACCAGCCGCTATTTTCCAACTACAGTAAGTACCTGAGCTTTGAGCCATTTTCATTGGTTTTACATCGTTTCAAAAATAATACAATTGTACAAAATGAAAAGAGTAGCTGCCAGGCAAGCTGTCCAATATAACTTTGAGTGTTAAAAAAATGCATTTCAATCTTTGTTTGTACTTATTTGTAATAAATTTAGTCCAGTTTTGAAGACCCTCCAGAGGTTTGCTTGCATAATTCTATCCTGAAGTCTCATCGTTCTGAAAGTACTGAAGGGAAGCACTGGGAGGGATTCTATTTTAAAATGCACGAATGAAGAAAAAGACCTTGTAAGTCCATTGTGTTTAAGCACATCAGCAAAAACCCTGTTCATATTAATGTTCTTTTTTCATAATGAAATGGCAAGCAATCTTTTCATATTAATCGGGAATTTTCATGTCGTAGAATTTCTTGCCTATCCCTGTCCATGTAAGTATTTGAGCTCTTTAATTATGGGCTGTGGGAGTGAACTTACATTGTGTTGTTACCCAAGTACTGGTTTAAGATATGAGTGTCATCTGAGCCAACCTCCCTTCCCATAATGACGGATACCGAGTGAGGAGAAACAGATAATTAAACTGGGCTGTGCAGACTTCCTGTCTCCCATTAATATGCTTGGGTGAATGTGAAGCCAAAGCTGGGGTTCATGGGGAGACTACAAGATAAGATTGTTTACTTCATGGCATTTTGTATTTTTTTATCTGCAGAATGAAACTGAGATAATCCTTTCCTTTGCAGTTCAGTTCGTAGTGTTTCGAGTGTCAGTATTTCTTAGGTAATCTTGATCACACCTGATTTATCTCAGTCCACCTGACGTGTGGCAAAACCTCTTCTTGTGTTTTGTGTGAAAGGAGCGGAAGGACTTTAGAAGGTGAGATGCACTTGGAGAAATTCCTTTTCCCGATTTCTAGGAAGAAACTCTCAGCAACAGAGTTGAATACCATAGGAATCAACTTCAGTACAATATGCGACCGACTCATGGCTAACGTCACACTCAGTGGTGAACAGCTCCAGGTTTTCCTCCAGGAACAAGATAAGGATATTCAGTTCTGTTCAGTATAGTATTGCAAGTTCTGGTTAAGGGCAGTTAGGCAGAAGAGAGAAATGAAGCCATTCAAATAAGAAAGAACAAACATGATCTTATTAAAGAAGACCCTAAAGACTGCACCAAAGAATTTTATCACGTCAGTTTAGTAAAACTACAGCAGACCAAGTCAACAGACAAAACCCTTAATTAGCTTCTCATCTTGGCTGTTGTTGGCATATACAAAGGCTACTGATTTGTGGACATTGGTTTTATATCCTGAGACATTACTGTGTTTTCTGATGACTTCCAGGAGTCTTGTGATCGAGTCTTTGGGGTTCTCTAAGTCTAAGATCCCATCGTCAGCCAAGAGCGAGAGTTTGACCTCTGCTCCCATCTGGATGCCCTTTCTTTCCTTGTCTTGCCTGATTGTATTGGCTGGAACTTCCAGTACTGTGTTGAATAGTGATGGTGATAGAGGACAACCTTGTCTGGTTCCAGTTCTAAGTGGAAAACCTTTCAGTTTTACTTCATTCAGTAAAATATTAGCTGTGGGTTTGTTCAGTTTAAGAAATGTGCCACCTGTGCCCATACTCCTCAGTGTTCTAGTTAGAAAAGGATCCTGGATTTTATTGAATGCTTTTTCTTCATCTATTGAGCGGATCATATATTCTTTGGTTTTGCTTCTGTTGATATGGTAAATAACGTTTATGGACTTGTGAATATTAAACCAGGCTTGCATCCCCGGGATGAACCCTACTTGATCAGGATGTATGACTTTTTTGATGGTAAACTGTAAGATTTTTTTGAGAATTTTTGCATCTATATTCATTAGTGAAATTGGTCTGAAATTCTCTTTTTCAATTGGGTCTTTTCCTGGTTTTGATATCAGGGTGATATTTGCTTCATAGAACATATTGGGGAAGATTCCTTCCTCCTCAATTTTTTGGAATAATTTTTGCAATATAGGAATAAGCTGTTTGAAGGTTTGATAAACTTCTGGTGTGAAGCCATCTGGACCAGGGCATTTTTTTGTTGTTGTTGGGAGATTTTTAATTATTTTTTTGAATTCAGTGCTTGAAATTGGTCTGTTCAGGGGATCTATTTCATCTGGGTTAAGTCTAGGGAGAGGCTGTGATTCTAAATATTGATCCATTTCCTACACATTGTCAAATGTCTGGGCTTAAAGTTTTTGGTAGTATTAAGAGATAATCTCTTGTATTTCTGTGATATCAGTTGTTATTTTCCCTTTGTCATTTCTGATTGAGGTTGCTAAAGATTTTACCTTTTTATTTCTAGTTTGTCTGGCCAAAGGCTTATCTATTTTATTTATTTTTTTCAAAAAAATAACTCCTTGTTACATTAATTTTCTGAATGATTCTTTTGTTTTCAATTTCATTGATCTCTGATTTAATTTTGGATATTTCTTTTCTTCTGCTGGGTTTAAGCTTAGATTGTTCTTCTTTTTCCAATTTCATCAGATGGCTTGTGAGTTTGTTGATATGTTCTCTTTCTGTTTTTCAAATATAGGCTTCTAAAGTGATAAATTTTGGTCTCCAGACTGCTTTTGCTGTGTCCCATAGGTTTTGGTAGTTTGTGTCTTCATTGTTGTTATACTCAAGGAAGTTAATGATTTCATTTTTTATTTCTTCCTGCACCCAACTGTCATTCAGCATAAGGTTGTTTAACTGCCATGCCTTTGTGTGAGATTGAGCATTTTTGTTGGAGTTGAGTTCCACTTTTAGTACCTTGTGGTCTGAAAAGAAGCAAGGTAGAATTTCAATTCTTTTCATCTTGCTGAGGTTTATTTTGTGTCCTAGGATATGATTAATTTTAGAGAATGTTTCATGGGACAATTAGAAGAATGTATATTCTATATCTTTGGGATGGAGCATTCTATATACCTCTATCAAGCACAGTTGTTCTAAAGTCTCATTTAAATCTCTAATATCTCTATTTAATTTCTGTTTAGAGGATCTGTCCAGCTCTGAGAAAGGGATATTGAAGTCCCCTGTTTTTATTGTGTTATAGGATATCATATTATCAGATTACTAAGCATGGTCTGTTTTGAGAATCTGGAGGCATTTAAATTAGGTGCATAAATATTTAAAATTGAAATGTCTTCTTGTATTTTTCCCTTAACCAATATGAAGTGACCATCATTATCTATTTTGAGTTTAGTTGCTTTAAATCCACATGTATCTGAGAATGAGAAAAAGAATATTCTTTTTTCTTCTGAATTCCGTTTGCCTAAAAAATTGACTTCCAACACTTAACTCTAAGTTTTAATTTGCTTTTGATGTGAGGTATGTTTCCTGCAGACAGCAAATAGATGGCTTTGTTTTTTTTAATCCAATCAACCAATCTATGCCTCTTCAGTGGGGTATTCAAGCCATTGACATTTATTGAGATAATTGATAAGTATGGTAGCATTCTATTCATCTTATTTTGTGAAAGTCCATTGCTTAGTTTTGACTTTTGCATCATTGTGGAAACTAGGTTCTGTCCTGTAATTTCTGGGTATTTACTTTGCTGAAGGTCCATTGTGATGGTCATTGTGTAGGACAGGTTGAAATATTTCCTGTAAAGCTGGTCGTGTTGTGGCAAATTTCCTCAATGTTTGCATATCAATAAAAGACTTGATTTCTCTGTCAATTTAGCTTAGTGGAGTATACAATTCTGGCCTGGAAATTGTTCTGTTTAAGTAGGTTAAAGATAGATAGCCATTGTGTTCTGACTTGAAAAGTTTCGTTAGAGAAGTCCACAGCCACCCTGATAGGTTTGTCCCTGTGGATCCGTTGGCACTTACCCTTGGCAGCTTGAGAGATCTTTTCTTTTGTCTTGACTTTAAATAAATTCATCACAATATGCCTTTGAGAAGCTCTATTTGAGTTGAGACAACCAGAGGACAGCTATCTCTCTGAAAGGAGTATGTAAGAATCTTTGGTGATATTTGGGAATTTTTCATTTATAATATTCTGTAGAATGGCTTCCATTCCCCTGGTGCATTCTTCTTTTTGCATTCTTCTTCCCCTTCTGGGATACCTATAACTCATATGTTTTAATGCTTCCTAGTGTCCCATAATTCTGTCAGTGAACATTCTGCTTTCTCTCTCTTCTTTTTGACCTCTTTAACTATCTGAGTTATCTCAAGAGCTTTATCCTCTACCTCTGAGATTCTTTCTTCTGCATGATTTAATCTATTGTTGATACTTTCTATTGCATCCTTAAGTTCTCTAATTGACTGGTTCAATTCTTTCAGCTCTGCTATATCCTTTCTATATTCTTCGTATCATTCATCTCTTATTTGATTCTGTTTTTGAATTTCCTTCTGGTCATTATCCACTTCCTCAGCAATTTATTTCATTTTTTTTATTGTTTTCCACTTTCTCAGCAATTTCCTTCATCATTTTGAACATCTGTGTTCTAAATTTCCCTTCTGTCATTCCTAACATTTGTATATAGGAGGAATCCTCTACAGTAGTTATCTCATGATGCCTAGAAAGGGTTACTCTGGACTGGAATTTAATGTTGCCAGGATTTTTCTACTAGTTCTTCATGAGTGCTTTTGTGTATCTGTTTCCTTACCCTAATTTTTCTTTCACTTCTCCTTGATCTTTAAGTTACTGTACCACAGGCCTAAAGTTTTAATGAGTCCAATTGCCTGTTTTCCACCACTTATGTCCTAATTTTCGGGCTCAGAATTCTCACACGGACTTCCTGTATCACCAAAGGGAAACCTCTGGGAAAAACCCAGTAAGCAGAGATGCCTGGAGTCTTCTCTCCCCACTCTCACTGAGCCTGGCTATACAGCAGCTGCTACTTGGCTGCCGTCTTCGATCAGGTGTCTCTTATTATCTTCTTGTTCCAAAAATTAGGTGATTTCCTTCTTAATCTTGTCTTTAACCCAGTTATCATTCAGCCTAAGATTATTAAGTTTCCATTCCCTTGTTTGAGTATTAAGATTCTTTTTGCTGATGAGTTCAACTTTTATTCCATGGTGGTCCGGGATCTATCAAGTATAGAGTATAAATGTCTTAACACAATAATTAAATAAATGAAGTGAGGGATATAATAGCCAGTACAATGTAAGTATTCCAAATTGTATATGAAATCAGCACATTGTACCCTCTAAATGCATTAATGTATACATGATCTACCTCTTTATGGTACAATTAAAAAAAAAAAACAGAAAAAAGATACAAGGAATAATTTCCATTCTTTTAAATTTTCTGAGGTTAGACACATTTCCTAGGATATGATCTATTTTGGAGGACGATCTGTGACCTGATAAGAAGAATGTATATTCAGTTTTATTAGGATGAAATGTTCTGTAGATGTCTGTAAAGTCCATTTGTTCTAGGGTCAGCTTTATGTCTAATATTTCTTTGCTTAGCTTCTTCTTGGAGGATTTATCCAAAACTGTCAAAGGGATGTTAAAACCTCCATGTATTACATTGCAGAGAGATATCAAGTTGGTTATATCCATCAGGGTTTGATGGAGCATTTATGAATTGAGGAGCATTCTGGTAGGGTGTATAAATGTTAATAATCAAAATCTCTTCATTTGGGGTATCTCCCTTCAGACATATGTAGTGTCGTTCTTTATCTTTGTTGGTTTAAAGCCAGTTGTATCTGCAATTAAAATCACAACCCCTGCTTTTTTTTTTTTTTTCAGTTTCTGGCCGGGGCTGGGTTTGAACCCACCACCTCCGGCATATGGGACCAGCGCCCTACTCCTTTGAGCCACAGGCACCGCCCATAACACAACCCCTGCTTTTGTTCTGGTTTCCATTTGCCTGTATTATAGAAGTCCATCCCTTCACCCTTAGTCTATTTTTATTCTTTACAGTAAGATGAGATTCTTGTATACAACAGATATCCAGTCTGAGTTTAGATATCCAGTCAGCCACCCTGTACCCTTTAGAGGAAAATTTAAACCATTCACATTAATTGAAAGAATTGATGAGCCTGGTTGTGATTTTGGTATCATGATTTGCGGATGTCCAATGGGCAGTTGTAATCCTTTCAGCATTGTGGAAGTTGGGTTTTGTTCAAAAATTCCTGGGTGAGTTTACTTTGGAGGTAGAGGATTGTGCTGCTCATTGTGGACGATGGGTCTGAGAATATCCTGGAGAGCAGGCTTAGTTCTGGCAAGTTTATTAAACAAGTGTATCTCATTAAAGTATTTGATTTCTCCATCACAAATGAAACTCAGTTTAGCTGGATATAGGCTCCTGGACTGGAAGTTGTTTTGTTTGAAGGTTGATGACCATTCTTTTGTGGCTTAAAACATTGTGGCTGAATGATCTGGAGTCATTCTATTAATTCCCCATTTGTAGGTGATTCTTTTGGGGGGTCCGGGTGCTTGCAGAATTTTCTCCTTTGTCTTAACTTTGGCAAAGTTAATCACAATGTATCTAGGAAATGCTTTCTTTGCATTGAGTCTTGCTGGGGTTCTGAAATTGTCTACTATCTGAAGTTGCGTATCTCCTGCAATGCTTGGGAAATTCTCCTCCAAATCTCTTGGAGTAGAGCATCTGTACCTTTAGGATTATCCTTTTCTCCTTTAGAAATTCCTATAAGATGAATATTTGATCTTTTAAAGTGATCCCACAACTCTCTCAGGGAATGATCAGATTTGGTTTCCATTTGTCTGCCTCTTTGAGTGTTTGAGAATGTTCAAAAGCTTTGTCTTCACTTTCAGAGATCCTTTCTTCTACCTGGTCAACTTGTTTACTGAGGGATTCTACTGTATTTTTTGAGCTCCTCAAATAACTTTTTCATTTCCTTAAGCTCTGATGTCTCTTTTCTCATTATGTCCATATCTTTGGTGACTTGGGCTTTTAATTCATTAATGTCTTGAGACAACTTTATAACTACTCTTTGCAATTCAATTTCTATCTTTCTTCCATTCAAATTATTTTTTGCAATCCATAATCTGAAATCTATTTCTGACATTGCTGCCTTTTGACTATGCATGACATCTTCAGTTGTATCTACTTGGTCATTTCTTGGGGAGGGTGGTGGATCTACTCTGGTTATTCATATTGCCAGACTTCTTCTGTTGGGTCTACACCATGTTTATTTTCCACCATTTGGTTGCTAGAAGTGGTATGGTGAGGTTGAATTGGGGTTCCCAGGTAGTAGAGATAGACCCTTACAAAAGCGCTAGGTTTTGTAATTGTGGCTTATCTCCTACAACCTTACAAAGATCCCTTTCAGAGTTTTGGCTGGAGACTCTGAGGACCTACTTGATAAGATAGTACAAGTGAGCTCTGTTTTGATGTTAGCCAACCTCTATCTTATCCTAAGAAGCCACAGTATTAGGTTAAATTTCATCTGTGACGAGATACAAACAGCTGTGGAGCTCATCCCCAACCTTCAGTTCTTTTCGGCTACTGAACTTTGAAGGTCAACCTCAGAATATTCCCAAGGGGCAGCCCAAGACACGGGTTCCAATTAAATTGTCTCAGGCAATTCAAACCCTATTTCAACAGAGAGGGATTCAAGGGTCTCCAACAGCACAATTGGAGCCAGGGATCCATGTCCCCACTCGCCAGACTCAGTCCACACTGTTTTCTGCTTCCCTCCTCTAAGGTCCAGTTGGAGTCAGGGACCATGCCCCTGCCTACTGGTCTCAGTCCACACCCAGTAAGCCTCTGCTTGCCAGACCAGTTGAAGTCAGGACACCACACCCTGCCCATAGGTCTCAGTCCTTACCAGATAATCCTCTGCTCACCACTCTGCTGGGGACAGGGGACCATGCCTCAGCACTCACGTCTTGGCTCACACTCAGCAAGCCTCGGCTTGAGGGTTCTGTTGTAGTCAGGACCATGCTCTTTCCCTCATGTTTCAGTCCATGCCAGGCAAGCCTCTTGGGGTTGGGGACAGGCCCTGCCTAACGAATCCAGTCCACATGGGGTAACCACTCTCCCACTGTGAGTTCTGCACTCCATCCCACCAGGCACAGCCAGAACTTAGGGTTAACTCCACCACTGACTGGGCATAGTCATAACCAGTGGGCTGCTACTCCTCCCCCAGGGGTTACAATGTGCTAATTTGATATACAGAGTGGAAAGCTTACATCAAACTTATTAACATAACCAACACCACATTTATACTCCACCCTAAATAGTTTTAAAATCACCTTTGCATTATGCACAATAGTTGAAGAAAATCTTAAAAATAGAAAAAGCTTACAGAATAAGGATGTGAAGAAGGAAAATACTTTTGTACAGTTGGGTTATGTAAACTTTTATTACAAAAGAGTCAAAATGTTTAAAACAATTCAAAAGTTGACAAAGTAAAACCAATGCAAGTTAAGTTAATTTATTATTGAAGAATAATCTTTAATATAAACTTAGCGCAGCTAAGTGTACAGTATTTATAAAGTCTACAACATTATATAGTAATCCCCTAAGTCTTCACATTTACTCACCACTTGCTGACTAACTCAGCGCAACTTCTAATTCTGTAAGCTTCATTCATGGTGAGAGTCCTGTGCAGGGATACCATTTAAAACAATCATTTATACTGTATTTTTAGTCTACTTTCTCAATGTTTAGACATGTTCAGATACACAAATACTTACTGTCACAAATGCCTAATATTTTGAGAACATGTACAGATTTGTAGTACAAAGTCATTAGTCCATATCACACAGCCTAGGTGTGCAGCATGCAGTACCATCCAGATTTGAAAAGTGAGGAAACCGGCCTCAGGCCAATATGGCCCTTCTGATCCCCAAGTGTGACCTCTCCACCAAATCCAAATTTCACAGAAGAAAATCTCTTTATGGAAAGAGATTAGCTCTGTATAATTGGCATTCAGTTAAAAGATTGTATAGAAGGATCAAGAAGGCCACAGGTTTTCCACCACATGAACTATACATGTGTGTATAAACACCCCTTAATTGTGCTAATACACATTTATTTTATTAGTCCTGGTGAGAATACTGTTCAAAGAGTGTCTTTTGTGTGGGTTGAGGAGTTATTTGGGCTCCCGAACCTGCAGGGTCTGGGTAATCAGCAGCGGCCTGCAGCTCCCACCTTGTACAGGTGTATCACATTGTGATTAACATCTCATGCCTCAGAAGATCACCTTTTGCCTGGTCAATACCTAGAAAGATATATATATATACTGCTTGGTTGTAAGGTTTTTGTTTTTGTTTTTTTTTAAATTTTAACATTTTTTTGATATTTTTTTCACCATTCTAGTTTAAATACGATCTTCTATTTTTGTCTTCTTCAACAAATAGAATTTTATTTTTGCTACTGTTTTTGTTCCTATTATTTTCCCCCTAATTCTATCTCATAAGGGTTTCTGTTTGTTTCTTTCGGTTTGATTTACAATATTTTTGTCTTTCCTCTGTACCTAGTGGCAGTGGGGTACTGTGTCTGAGCTCATTGGCTAAGAGCTGTTGACCTCAAAGGAATCACTGAACCCAGGACCCCCAGAGGTAGGGGGCCTCTAAAGTTGGGCCCTAGTACCCTACCACATGCCTATATTTCTCTTGTTTCTCTCTTTCACTGCCTCTCTTCTTTTTCTTAATATTTCTTTTTACTCACCACTTCTTTTTTCTTTCTCTCTCTCTTTCTTTTTCTTTTCTTTTTCCCTTTCTCTCTTCTTTAAATTCTTGTTCCCTTCTTGCTCTTTAATCTTTTAATTCTCCTCGTCTTGCACCAGAAGAACTCATTAAAACATCTGGCCAGTGCCACAGTAACTTAAAGAGCAAAAATAAGTGAAGGGAAAATTAGGGCAAGGAAACAGATACAAGAAAGCACTCATTAGGAAGAATCAGCAGAAAAATTTTGGCAACATCAAATCCCAGGCCAGAGTAACCCCTTCTAGGGATTGGGAGATAACTGCTGCAGAAGATCCCTCCTATACGTTAGAAATGACAGAAGGGAAATTTAAAGTTCAGATAGTGAAAACAATAAATGAAATTTCTGAGAAAGTGGAAAACAATCAAAAAGCACTGAAAGAAATTGCTGAGTAAGTGGATAATAACCAAAAGGAAATTCAAAAACAGAATCAAATAAGAGATGAACAATACAAAGAATATAAAAAGAATATAGCAGAGCTGAAGGAGCTGAAGCAGTCAATTAGGGAATTTAAGGATGCAATAGAAAGTATTAACAACCGATTAGACCATGCAGAAGAAAGAATCTCAGAGGTAGAGGATAAGGCTCTTGAGATAACTCAGATAGTTAAAGAGG
>CAUYON010109287.1:0-44281 GCA_963573935.1 Arctocebus calabarensis
GAGACGGAGGGGCGGGGAGGGGGGAGGATGGGTGGTGGAGGATAATTGGTGGGACCATACCTATGGTGCATCTTAGAAGGGTACAGGTGAAACCTACTAAATGCAGAATATAAATGTCTTAACACAATAACTAAGAAAATGTCATGAAGGCTATGTTAACCAGTTTGATGAAAATATTTCAGATTGTATATGAAACCAGCACATTGTACCCCATGATTGCATTAAAGTACACAGCTATGATTTAATAAAAATAAATAAATAAATAAACTGAATATGGCACAGTCTATTGCTTCATTAGGATCTAATAGTGATATGTCAAGTATATTCAGTAAAATTCTATGTGATTGGATAGTAATGGATGATGAATGGTTGAGTGAATAAGTAAGTTAAATTACAAAGTAGTTGAGAAAATTTGTTTTCTTTTCACTATACTTTATACTAGTAACCTAACAAGGATGAGCCCTCATCCAAAAATAAATAAACTCAAAATTCTCCAAAATACAAGGTCCAGGTGAGGGAGAGGTTGAACAGAATGATAATAAAGTTAAAAACAGAGTTGCTTAAAGCCAACTGGTCTGCACACATCCTGCAGACTTCCTGCTGGTTCTTTATTAAATCTAATTCTAGGCTCCTATGGACCAAATGTCTTCACAAGGTGTGTGTAAGACAGAGGTTTGGCTTGCCACTATCTCTGGGACATTTTTCTCTGAAGCTCTGAAGAGACACCGAACAGTTTTATAATCAAGACCAAGAGAAATATGTTCCAGCATTTCATCATGTTCCCTCTAAAATTAGGCAGCAAACATGGCCTCAGTCAGCCTCAGCTCTGCAACCTCGTGCCTCTCACGACACCAGAAATGTCCTATCACAAATAAAATGCATATATGTAAAGGAGACAATATCATTTTGAAATTAAACCATCTCCTGGTTTCCTGGTCTTAAATTTGATAGTAAATTCAAACAGTAAAATTACCTGAATTCTTAAAAATCTTGGGCAGGCATAAGCTGGTAGAGATGCTACAACTTGTTCATAAAATTTTTTCAAATCTAAAGACTTATTTGGTTTTAAAATAATAGAAGCCATCCCTGCTTTTCCTTCGTAACCTGAAAACAAAAAGTTTGAAATAGACTTAATTTTATAAGTACCCAAATCATTTTCAAAAATTAATTCTGTTACTTACCTATTAATTGTGATAAATAGAGAAATTAAAACTGTTATGGTGATAACAAGGTAACAGAAGCCCAAATGAATCTATGTCCTTCCCTGAGCATATGATTTACTTTCTAGGAAACATTTAAAAATAGGTATGACCAGTGTCTACTCCTAATTGTCTACACTATAGAAATAAAAGAGATGGAATGGAAAACATTATAAGTTACCCATAATTTGCAAACTAACACCACTAACACAAATATTAAGAAAGGACACATTAGTCTCAAGGCAGATGTAGAAATGTACATCTTATGCATTAATGTAAAAAAAAAAATATCCAATGTACTCAGCCTTACTATGAAGCTTATTTATAGCTTTCACATGAAGGCTATAACCCAATTATAGCACAAGAATATGGGGAAAGGGGCAAGAGAGGGGAGAGGAGGGAGGAGAATGGGTGGAGAGAGGGTAAATGGTGGGATCACACCTATGGTGCATCTTGGAAGGGTACAGGCGAAACTTACTAAATGCAGAATACAAATGTTTTCATACAATAACCAAGAAAATCCCATGAAGGTTATGTGAACAGTTGGATGAAAACATTTCAGATTGTATATGAAGCCAACACATTGTATCCTGTGCTTACACTAATGTACACAGCTATGATTTAAAAACATTTTTTAAATTAAAAAAAGTTTATAAAAAAAAGGGCACGTTTTTAAGTTAAGAAACTAGAAACTAGTGTTTTCATTATTTAATGATTAATACCTACAGATCTTAACAAGGGAACAGAACGTTCTGGAGCCTTTCTCTAGGATTAAATAATTATTTCCTCTGCTATCCTACCAAAGCACTCCCACCTCTCGCGTCCCCGGCACCTACGAGCATCAGCTGGAAAAATAGAGAATGGCTGTCCTGTGACTTCAAATTAGTCACTTTTCTGTTCCATTTTCAGTAACACGAGATGATCCTCATGTGCATATTTAGAAAGATAATGAGGAAAAAATTTTAAATGATTATTTAAAGACCAACTTTAAGTACAAGTCAGTATTACTAAATGTTTAAAGCAGAACACCTTCCTATTTAGTGGTTTGTACAAACTCTAAAGAGAAAAATAATAGATTATGTAAAAGCCATAAAAATTTTTAACAAGTGAGTCACTGATCATCTTTCAAGGTCTGCTTAAAAATACACACGGCCTTTAAGGTTCACTGAATCCCTTCCCCCTGATGTGACAATGAAGATGATTAGCTTGGACAAGGACATTATCTGCCAAGACAAGACTAAGATGCTAATCTTAATACGTAAAAAATGAAAATGTTGAGTTAGTAAGATTGTTGTAAAACTAAACAATATTACATTCTATCCTGAGCATCCTTCCAAAACGTGAAATATATTTATACCTGACACAGCCACACCATAGACGTTCGCTTCCTGTATGAAATCCAACATTCTAATAACTTCAGCAACCTCTGTGGTTGCAACGTTCTCTCCTTTCCATCTAAATGAAACACACATTCCAGTTAGTGCACCTGTATTTGAAGAACCTGGTGTCCAGTTTCAGTTTTAATGCCTTGCATTTTGTTCTTCTAAGCATCTAGTAAGTGACCAATAGTAACTGTAAGTTTCAAAATGGAAGGTATTTCATCCCATAAAATCAGCTTGTGTTTTCCAGTTAAAATTTCTGCATATCTCATTAGTATAAATTTCTCACTATAAAATCTTTGCTAATGCAGATGAAAATAAAATGATGATAAGGATTCTAATTACAAAAATGCTTATTTTGTTGAATAACAAATAAGTGAAAATCATTCCTTGTCTCTGATGACAGGGATACAAAAATTGAAAGTAAAGATATAGTTGTCTTTCAGAATGCTTATGCACTTTAATTTCTAAGTATTAACCCTGTTGGCTCCTCAACTGTATATAAATATTTTATTTCAATTGACATAATGTTATATAAAGTGAGATTATAGCATAGTACAAGAAGGTAAGGATGTACAAAGGAATGTCGTCAGTCAAGTATTTGTTGAATGTTTTACTAGTCATTGGCTAGTAAAGAAAAATAATTTCATGGGCCTGAGATAATCTTAGAGAATTATTTAAAAAAAGTAAGAAAGAGGTATTTTGCTGTTTTAACTATTTATCATTAGATCAAAAATTAGCTCATATTTGACTGAATTGGTTTTCTGTCTGAACCCCACCATTTAGACCTCACATCTGTCTGCCAGTTTGATATCTTTATAGAGGAGAACACAGATTTGAACTCAACTGACTCATTAAAGTAATTATAAAAATTTTGCATCAACATTTAACTTGTAGTTCAATCTAGAAACAGATGGCCAATAAATTTTTAAATGAGAAAACATTAGGGAGATAAACAGATTGTGTCTGCGTGGAAAACTAAAGAGCACGTGGCCTCTGACGTTTCTGCAGAAGCATGTTTCACAATTGCAGGGCAAACTGTGCATCCCACGATATTTCATACCTGAAAGTATCTCCGATACGATCCCAAAAGTAAATGAAATCCTGATCTTGGACCATCAGGTCTCCTGTGTTAAAGTAAACATCTCCCTTCTTAAAAACATCAAAAAGCAATTTTTTCTGTGTGTGCTTGTAAGGTCCGGCATAACCAAAAAAGGGACTTTTTGCATTCACTGGGGAAATGAGAAGCCCAGGTTCTCCTGCGAGAGAGAAGTGCATACCTGCAGTTATGGTCTGAGAATTACTATTGCACGCACCCTGCGTGTATCTAAATTCTATCACATGACCAACACTGGTCATCTTGCTTTCCTCTAAACACCTTTCTAGATTTGACATCACTCACATTTAGTGCCTCCTTTAAGAGATTACCCCAAATAGAAACTATTCAGAAAAACCAAGAGGGAATCAAACGGAAAGAAAAGATGTGTTAAATGTTTCTTACTTCCTGGGTAGACAGACCGACGGCTACTTCTGTTTTGGATTATGTAGATAATAACCCAAATAACATTGACATCCATCTAGATAACAACCATAATAATAATTTTATTATAATCAAATGAGGATAGCAATGTTTATTGGACACTTACACGACCCCTTTGCAACTGTCACCTTGCTTATTCTTCATTGCAGTTTTTTTTGAAATCCCTATTCTAGAAGGAAGGATCGGTGGAATGAAACAGAACTCAAATTACATCTCTATGATTTTGAGGCAAGGTTTCTGTACAACGCTCTCTCTGATCCAGTTAATGTGTTACTAGAAATTTAAGAAAATGGTTTATTTCTCTGGGATGCTATTTTGGAAATCTTTGATGGGAAAGAAAGGGATTCATTGATACTTATTACTTTCACTTATATTTAGACACATCATCTGAAATAATTTTCAAATAAAACTTATTCAAATTAACCAATTTCCCCCAGCAATTTGCACGATTTCCCCCAGCATTTGAAAGCTACTCCTAAGATAAGGTGAAAGGGAGGGGGAGCAACAATCGTTGTTCAGAAGTCTTTAAGGCCACAATCTCTCTGCTTCGCCTGCTATAAAGAGGTGGGATGTCCATGTGGCTAGTTAGATGGAGTTGGATCCCAGAAAGATTCAAAGCAATTTGTCATTTTAGTATTCTTTATTCAATTATTTTCCCACTCCTTCTGATCATGCTGGCTTCTATGGGCACACAAGTCTTTGATTAAAACAAGCGTGCTATGCACCATTAGAGGCCATCTCATCCTGATCCTCATGGCGGCTGTAATCGCCAACACTGTCCTATCACCAGCAGCATCACGATCACCACTGTTAAACCTACTGAGCACGGTCTGGGGACCACCCACTGGTCTGCGAGCTTTACACGTGTATAATCTTCATCATAAACCTACTAGACTGGCTCTAATCAATCTTCATATTACAGGTGAAGAAATTTAGGCAAAAAAAAAAAAAAGAAGTAATTTGCCCAATGTCCAATAGCTGGCAAATGTGAGCATTGTAGTTTGCTTTTTTTTAAACCAAGTCCATTTGATGCCAAAGGCCCATATCTATCATACATCTTGCCAGTCTGGGTCCCCTTTGTTTCAGGATTTTCAAGACTCTTAACATCATTCTCAAAATTTATGTTCTTTGTTTTTCTTCTTCAAGACACAAGTGACAATTTCTTCTCTGATTAATTATTGCAAATCTTTAAATAGGTCATAGTGTGTTCATATGCTTTCCGTTTAGGAATAATTTACACTGTAAAGACACAAAACCTTCATAGAAAATAAAAATACTGAGTAGTTCATAATGAGAATTCCAAACCAGTGAAGCAGGTATTTGGGGTCAACTGGCTCTGTAAGAAATTCCAAGTTTGCATAAGCACAGTTCTGAGATTCAAGTTCCACTATCAGATATTATTGTAACTGTAAAAAATAAAACACTAGAAAAGTGTGTTTGAGTTCTTTGCAATCTCTTCAGAAATTGCTTGTTACTTAGACAGTATTTATAGAATTGAATAAGAGAAACATACTTGCTAAATGCCCACAGGCTTAAAATACAGAGATTTGGGTTTTGGATACATAAAGCTTATAATTTTTTTTCAATCATTCAGCTACGAGAACAAACAAACAAACAAAAAACAAGTTTGCAACCGTGATCCTCACATTTGAAGTAAAGATTGAGGACATCATCTTGGAAATGTAAATCTACATTTAGGTTAACATTTAAACCTAATTTATCAGAGGCGATAAATCGTAATCTCGGCTGGATTTACTGAGACTCGATTGCTCAATGCACATCACTACATTGTAATCCCTGGTTTGATCATGTACAGCGGCAAGTTAACTGGGGCACTTGCTTTCATGACATTTTAAGCTAAAATTATAAGCGTGACAGAGGAGGGGAATGAGAGGCAGAAGAGAGGGCAAGAAGGAAAAAAGGCACCTGTCAAACTCTCCACAGGAATTTACATGCATTTTATTTACTTGTCAACAGTTACCACGCCAAATGAATATTGTCACCTCTTCTTTACATATAAAGAAACGAGACTCAGTTTGACTAACCTGCCCACAGTTGGTCAGTTTCAAAGTGTCAAAGCCTAGTTTAAATTCAAGTTACCAGACTTTCTAATTTATCTGGAATGATAAATTAATTCATTACATTTTATGTTATAGTTTGATGCTACAGGACATTAGACATATGCCACTGTTATGAACTAGTACGATCAAAACATTTCTGAATGTATATGAATCGTGCCCTATGATTGCACCAATGTACAGAATTATGATTCAATAAAATTATAAAAAAAAAAAGAAAAATATGAGCTAAATAGTGATTAAAAAGTTATCATCTCAGTGACCCATTTGGTGCTCTTCATATTTAACAATTAAACCATTCCACTTGCATTAACATTCAAAAAAAGGCAAAATACATAGTATACCTAGTCATTTTTCCTTTTTTAATTCAGTATTACAGTCAGCTCTCTGTATCCATGGTTCTGCATCCATGGATTTAACCAACCTTTGGATCCAAAATATTCAGGAAAAAACAATAAAAAATAATGATATAATGACAAAAAAACGCAAATTTAAAAATACACCATAAACACTATTTATATTTATTAGCTATTATAAATAATCTGTTTAAAGTATGTGAGAGGATATGTACAGATTAGATGTAAACTCTATGCCATTTTATAAATGATACTTGACCATCTGTGGATTTTAATATCCACTGGGATCCGTTATCCTGAGGATATGGAGAGACAACTCTCTATAGAAGTTCAAAAACTTCATTGGAGGAGGCATCTTTAAGTACAAGTCTTACCTTTTTTCACATTACTGCACCAATTCTGTTCATTTCTCATGGGTTCATCTTTCTGAAAATCATACTTTATCAATTCAAATTTGAAAAAAAGCTGAAAAAAAAGCCAAAATTAAGCATTTAACTATTTGTGTAATGACATCTACTGTCAGTAGATTTTATGCTCAGTTGAAATAAAGAATTAAAATATGGATTTGCCAAAACAAGTAACTGATGTTGATGAAAATTAAACAAATATTTGAAAATCAAAACAAAGTATGAGTGACTAGTGTCCATTTACTTTCATTTTGATTGTGTTGCACTTTATATTAGCAAAACACTACTGATTTCAATCATGAGTTCCCGAGGTGAAGACAGGAACAATCTAGTTTTTCAGTTACTTGCTCTACCCACTACAGGTAGGAGGACCATTTTTGCAGTCACCCTTGAAACAGAAAGTTTTAATAGAACTAAATGTAATCTTTGCAGATGTAAAGGTCTTGTTCATTTTCTCCTTAGTCACTAGAAAAGTGACCAAATGCTTAAGAAGTGCAGTTATTCACAGCTACTTCGGCCTTTTCCCCTGGGGCTTTCACCCTAAAGTAACATTCAATACTTCCCTACACTATTGTGGTATAAGATGACGAATTTGTCAGAATATCCTCATTGCATTGGCTAGTTGAGTGTCTTTCCCCAACCCCAAATATCTCCAACCACCCTGCCCTGTAGAATCCACATTACCACGTCACGCAGATTCATACAGCCACTAAATTTTGACTGTGGAAAAAAATTGCAGGTTATGTTTAGTTCATGTGAATGTACAACACTTTCAATACGAATCTCAGTTAAAATAGATTACTTCTGCTTCATATGTACTTATCTTTAGTATTACAGAGGATTGTTAACAAAAATAATCTGAGACGATGTTTGTAAAAACTTAGAAGTTAAAAAAAAAGCAAATGAAATACATACTTATGATAGTTGCGTCTCCCTAGAAAGGGAGTGACTTGGTTAGGAAGATTGCTTGGGAAAGCCTTAAAGAAAGATGGAGACTTTACCTCTTTCATGTTTATGTGGATGGAGCTGGAACATATTCTTCTTAGCAAAGTATCTCAAGAATGAAAGAAAAAGTATCCAATGTACTCAGCCCTACTATGAAGCTAATTTATAGGTTTCATATGAAAGCTATAACCCAACTATAGCACAAGAATATGGGCAAGGAAGGAGAGGGGAGGGAGGAAGTTGGGGTGAAGGGAGGGTAATTTGTGGGGCCACACCTATGGTGCATCTTAGAAGGGTATAGGTGAAATTTACTAAATGCAGAATACAAATGTCTTCATATAATAACAAAGAAAATGCCATGAAGGCTATGTTAACCAGTTTGATGAAAACATTTCAGATTGTATATGAAACCAACACATTGTACCCCTTGATTGCACTAATGTACCCAGCTATGATTTAATAATAAAATAAAATTAAAAAAAGAAAGAAAAACTGAGATTTTACTGACCAAAGAATTAAACTAGAAAATAGTAAACTAACAGGAAGGTGATAAAATGAAGTGTAAGAAAACAAGAAAGCACAAATAGGAGAGGAAGGGGAAAAGAGAGAGAGGGAGAGAGGGAGAGAAAAATGAACAAATCCAGGTCAAGTGGGAAAGGATTGAAATTAGTGAGATAAATATGATAGTATTATTATTATCAAAGATTAAACATAACCACTTAGGTTTTTCATGTTAGTAAAATAGGTGTGAAACTAAAAATCACAATTCATTATTGGAATTAAAATGTAAATGAGAGCAACTAATATCTATTGAACACTTACTGTACATGCCAGGCACTATGCTAAGAGGTTAAAAGCTATATTTAATTTAATCACCAAAACAACTGTGCGAGATAGAAATTAATATTTTCCTATTTTAGTATTAGTACCAATGAAGGAGGCAGCCAAGCAAATGTATTATTATTCTATTTTTTATTATTTTTTTTATTTTTTGCAGTTTTTGGCTGGGGCCAGGTTTGAACCTGCCACCTCCGGTATATAGGGCCGGCGTCCTACTCTTTGAGCCACAGGTGCCGCCCTGTATTGTTATTCTAGACCTAAAAAACTTTATTAAAATGCAAGCTGACGTTGTGTTGATCTGTCTTTGTGTGTAATTGGGATAACAGAGTATTGGCCACTTGCCTGCTGGCTAGTAGATTGCAGGAACTGCCCCTATAATCTTGGCCAAATAAGAACAGATCCCTATTCATTACCCATTCTTTCTCTCCTGTTTCAACACGCCTTATTTTATAGAAAATTTGCTCAGCAACTTGTGATATCAGCTTTCCTGTTTCTTCATGTGCTCGGGGGAGAGTCATTCCACACTAAATTACTGTTCAGTATGTATGTCTATTATCAGACATAGGGGGCTTGATGGTTAAAAATTGAACACTTTTATAATTAAAATGAAAATAATGAATCCCAGCATCTTCTAGAAGTAGTCTGGATCAGAGCATTAGTACTCAGCTGGAAGTATCTGTATTCTTCTTCCTGCTTTCATGGGTTCCCAATGAGATTACAGAAATGGCTGCATTATAGTAACACAAATGAAAAAAAAATAGATTTCATACCTTAAAAATCCCTAAATGTACACGTGGATGTATGTGTGCACCTACCCAATGCACAACTACAGGGGGTTACATCAGGCAAACAGCTGCCCCAGAGCTGTGCGATCCCCACCTATGTGGCTGAACACATTGGCCTTGGGAGTTTCTGTACGTACAAACCCTTATGCCCCTATGCACAAATCTTTTAAATTTATGAGTTGGAAAAGAATCACAAAATTCATTTACTCAATTAATACATAAGGAGATGTGGTACCCAGAGGAAATTAACTTGTCAAAGTCACAAAACAAAGTCATAAAATTCTAGCAGAGATAGAACTGAAATATGGGTCCCTTTGTAGTAAAGAATTCAACGTTGCCATAAATAGGTCTTCCGGGAAGTAACCAATAAGCCTTTAGACTGTTATTTTGTATAGAAGCGTTACTCGTTTATCTTGGGGCCTTGGACAAAGCAGATAATAACAACATAATTTAGAAAGTGTTTCTGAGCCTCAGCAACAATATTATGCAGGGTCAGGGCTTTGGATCACCCCACTTGACTTCCTGAAGGGCAGGAATGGAGGTCAGCGATGTGGGCAATCAAGCAGATTTACATGTTCAAGTCCCAAAATAGATTATGGACACCGAGGCTCAGGTGAGCTTCCCTAGTTGGCAAATACTCCATGCATTTTTGTCACACATCAGTTCTAGAAGAGTAGAAATTCTAGTTCTGACTCCCCAAGAGGATAACCGGAAGCTTTGACCTTAATTGGCTCCTGAATTCTGCCTGTGTGTGCCACCCCAGGGGCTGATTTTAATCTGTGTTTTTTAGCTATGAAAAGTTGTAATCATAAATGCAACAGTTGCCAGTGAGTCTTGTGAGTTCACCACAGACTAGAAAACCAAACACTTGAATTTTGTTGCTTTCAGGCATTCCTTGATACAGGGAAGTTTATTATACATAAATATTAATGCATAAAACTAAAGAAACTAGAGATGCAAGTGATAAAATGCACCAAAGTTTGCACAATGGAACTCTTAAAGCTCTTTTCAAAGGCAAATTTAAAAGCAGCTTGAGCGCAGGGCTCTGGAAACATGAACAGCAATCTCACAGGACACTGCCAGTTGTAGGGCACAGGCCAGGCCACTGAGAAAGCACCCCTGAGATTAACACCCAAAGACGAGCCTCAGACACGTGTCTGTGACTGGCACCACTCTGTCAAGTGTGGGAATCAAAAGTGGGCTGGGAAGTTTTCTCTTTTTCTATTCTCTTGAAAGAGTTTGTAAGATTGGAATTTGCTCTTTGAATATTCAGGACACTTACCAGGGAAGCTGTCTAGAACTATGGGAAGATTTTTGGACATAAGTTTATTTCATTTAGTGGGATAATTCTTGAGTCAGTACTGGTAAGTTGTATTTTTCTAGAAATTTGTCCTATTCTAATAATTTCAACTTTATTGCTATGAACTCATTTGACTAAATAAAAACAACTCATTAAATAAAATTCAAATAAAACCTTCTTTCATTGTCTTTATGTCTAGAGCAATGTCCCCTTTTCCATTCCTGCTATTATTTGTTCTATCAATCAGAATCCATTTTACTTTTAACAATATTATATTTACATTTCTTTTGACATTTCTCACTAAATGTTTCTTTTCTCTTTCATTAATGTCTGCTCTTTATTGCTTTTATTTTCAGTTTATTTTAGTTTTAAAGAAATATAAGTTACAGATATGGGTATGTAAGTCTATCTAACAAATTTTTACCTGCTCTTGGCTGATTCCTCAAGTTTTAAGACGTGCCATTTTCCTTATGGGTCAGCTCATACTTTCTTCTAATTTAGTATTATTTTTTCTTCAACACATGGCAATTTAGAAATGCTTTATTTCCAAATACATAGGAGATTATCCAGTTGTCTTTTAAAAAAATTATTTCTGTATCGATTAAATTGCTGTCCAAGAACATAATTTATGTACAGGGTGACCATAAAGTTCATGGGCAATTTAAAATAGTAACTATTGCCCATGAACTTTGGGGCTACCCTGTATATTCAATCCTTTGAAATTTGTTGGAATTCCCTAAGTGGCCCAGTAATTTTTGTACAATGTTTCATAAGTCTTTGAAAGAATAGATATTCTGAAGTTGTTAGATGCAGGGGTCTTTATATGCCGATCAGTAATGTATTATTCAAATAGTCTGCATTACCAAAGATTTATTTACTAGTGAGGTTATATCAATTTTCCTTTATAATTTTTGTAACTTTTTCTTTATGTTCACCTTTATTCTTTAAAACATACTATTTTTGAGCATAAATTTTAGCTTAACAGTTTTTTTTTGTTTTTTTTTGGTAGAGACAGAGTCTCACTTTATTGCCCTCAGTAGAGTGTCCTGGAGTCACACAGCCCATAGCAACCTCCAACTCCTGGAGGCGATTCTCTTGCCTCAGCCTTGCGAGTAGCTGGGACTACAGGTGCCTGCCACAATGCCCCACTATAGTTTAACAGCTTTTTCTCCAAGCCAGTGGAGGTATTTGTCCATGGTCTTTTGTCTTCTGTGGTTATATTGAGTAATCAGCTACCTACCCCTAAAATGGTGGTTTCTTTGGCAGCTTTTAGGATGTTAGTGTTATCTTGATATTGTTTAAAGATATATTTATGTATATTAGAATATATATTTTTGTATATATATTAAATACCTATACAGAACTTTTGAGTGTTATGAATGATAAAAATAAGTAGAAATAATGAAATTTCAAATCCTCAAGGAAGTTGGAAAGAGTGAAATTAATACATACTAGGACTTACACGTGCTATTAATACATTATATGTTCACATTTAAAAGCTGAACAAAAAACTAGGCAACATTGACCCATAATTTAGAGTGAGATGATTGAGTTTTCCATACCCATAGCACCATTGCTCACCTAGAGCTGCTACTTTAGTTATAGAAGTTCTCAACTTTTAAAATAAGGTGATAATGCTTACCATAATTTATAAGCACAAAGAAGACCTCAATGTATTTCTTTCATAAAGAAAATACTGTACTTACTCTATAAAAGAAATTTGTTCTCCCAACTGCTCCAATTTTCCCAGTGTGGTTCATGAAAGAAATATTTCCTTCAGTAGCTCCATAAAGTTCGCATATCTTAATATTTCCAAATCTGTCTAAAAACTGTCTCCATACATCACTCCGTACACCATTTCCAATTGCCAGACGCACCTGATGGTCCTTCTCTCCTTCCCTCTGTTAGAAGAAAAGCTTTTACTTGTAATGAATTTCAGTTCCCAATTCTTTTCTTCATCATTATTAACACAGCAAATATCCTAGAAATCAGCTGCATGTAATAATAGTAGGGGAGAAAACAATATAGCATGTAAGTCTGTTGCAGAACTGTGTACAACAGCTAGGGAAAGTAACACTGGCCTTGTAGTAGTAGTAGTAACACATACTAACACATATGTAGTCTATGTGTCTCAATATCTGGGAAGAGTTCATTCCAAATTCCAGATTATCGAAGACTTTTTTGGGAGATGTCAGGAAAGGAAGAAAGCATTTTCCATGAAAAAAAAAAGCATTACTTTAAAAATACTATAAAGTTGAGTTTATACTCCCAGGTCTTGGTCTATTAGCTATATAATTTTGAGCACGATTTTGATTCACATTTTGATTCTCAATTTTTTCATCTGTAAAAACAGATAATAGCCTATTTCACTTATATGTTGCAGTATACAGTAATACACAGTGCCTAGCATGCAGTAAAGAACACATTGGGGCCATAGAATCAACGTAATGTTGGCTGTACAAATATTATGAAAACCCCAGACCAGGAGCATGTTCCTGCAATCCCAGAGATGAGCAGATCACTAAGCCCAGAATGTTGAGACCAGCCTGGGCAACAATAGCGAAACCCTGTCTCAAAACAAATTAAAAATATCATGGCAACTATATGTAAATATTGCTTTGGAATGTCCAGTATTCTTATATTTTTATTTCCAGCTTTTATTTAAGAATTAAAAGAAAGATAGGATTTTATTTTGTTCTATATTCAATAAGCAATGTGCTTATTAACATGAATATACACTGCCCTAAAATTAAAGTAAAAATATATTATCAGTGTGTTCATGGTAAATTGATGATTAGATAACACCAAAATTGGAAGTAGTTGAATGGAGTAATGTTATAAAGCCTTCCTTCCTGTGAGTAATAAACTGTCCAAATCCCCTAGGGCTTACTACTCCCTCCCTGACTGGTTTTATGGATGTGTGCTACTCAGGCACTGTTTAACAAAGTACTGAATGTGTTCTTCAGAGAAGATACCCAAGCATCCACTAGGCATATGACCATACTCTAAACATCATTAGTCATCAGAGAAACGTAAATCAAAACGCTATGAGCAACAAACATTTACAAACATAGCAAACCATTTCTTCTTTAGCACTATCATTTTCCACCAAAGTGTTGGCAAGAATGGGGAGTAATGGAGACTCTCAGAGACCAGGGGTAAGAGTGTGTATTAATAGTGTCATTTTCATAATGTTTGCCAATATCCACTAATGCTGAACATATTCCTAAAATAAATTCCACTCCTGAGTATCTGTCAAATGAAATACGTACATACATGTGCCAAAAAACATATACGAGAATGTTCATAGCATCATTAATTGAGGTAACTCTCAAGTAAAAACAATCCAAATCTATCAATAGTGAAATAGATTTTTCTTTGAAGTTGTGTTATAGTAACACAATGGAATAGTCTTGTGTTGGGTTTCTATTGCTGCCATACAATTACCACAAAGCTATCAGCTTAAAACAAGGCAAATTTATTATCTGATGGTTTCTGTATCCCTGCAGTGTACATTAGTTCAACTTGTTCGTGTGATCCAGGGCATAAATCTGACAGGAAGGTGTTGCCTGGCTGGGCTCTTACTTAGGAGGCTCTCAGAAATAGTCACTTCTGAGTCATTCAGTGTCTTGACAGAATTTAGTCTCTGGAGGGTGTGAGACTCTTCTCTTCTCTTTGCTGGCTATGACCTGGAGGCCATCCTTAGACACTAGGGGCCTCTTCCTGGTCCTTGTACATGGGTCTTTATAAATGAGACCCAGAAAAGACACACTGAGTCTCAGCCATACTACAAAATCTCCAGCTTCTCCTCTACTGAGTCTCCCTTGAATGTTGCCACAGTAAATTCTCTGCTGAAAAGGCTCCTAAGTTAGATTGTATCCACCCCCTGTGCCAACAGCCCTGCTGTACACATATACACATCTTCCTGGAACTAGGGCATGGACATTTTGTGTCTACAATGACTCTAAAGTGATAAGAAAGAATAAACTGTTGCTAGACCCCCAAAGAAAGATGAATCTCATGAACACAAAAATGCATGAAAGAAGTAAGGCCAGAAGGCATCCATATAATTTCATTTAGATTCTGCTTTAAAAAAATAGGCAAAACTAATTTATAGCAATAGAAATCATAATATTGGTCACGCTCAGGAGGATGTCTGCCAGAGCACTCCAGCCTTCAAGAAAAGGTAAATAAAGTGTATTAAATATATTTAAAGTATTATTAAATCTTATGCAGAAAATTCAGCCATGATGGAGTGTTTGACATGTATTAGTGATAGGGAATTTAGAAAGCTAAATTAAAAATAAAAACAGGGCAATTATTATTTATAAAAAATAAAATGTAAAAAGTTGTAATTATAAATACATTATATATCTCAGCTATAAATAAAATTTGTATGTTGTCATTTCTTTTTGTAATAGTTTAAAAATGGTTATCAATCTACATAATTTAAAACTGTCACAATTATACATGTATTGGTGCCTTAGAGAATAAACATGTGTGTGCATTTGCAAGTAGAAAGCCAGAAAGACGATAGGTAAAAATGAAAGAGGCTGAAATAGGGGCATACGTATTTTCTTCAGAAATATGAAGATAAGTGATACCTAAAAATATCCTATGAAAATTAAAGGTGCTAAAAGTAAATAACTGGGATTTGATCAAGCTAAAAAGCTTCTGCACAGTTAAGGGTACTACAACCAAAGCGAATAGACAGCCATCAGAAGGGGAGAAAATTTTTGCATAGTATGAGTCTGACAAAGGTCTGATAACTAGAATCTACAGAGAACTCAAATTAATCAATAAGGAAAGAGCAAAAAACCTCCCTCACAAGTGGATATGAGACTTGAACAGAAATTTCCCTGAAGATGGCCAATAAACATGTGAAAAAATTCTAATCATCTTTAATTATCAGAGTAATGCAAACAAACCCACTCTGAGAGATCACCTAACTCTGATCAGTGAGGTTAGCCCACATCACAAAGTCCCAAAGCTGCAGATGCTGGCGTGGATCTGGAAAGAAGGGAACACGTCTATACTGCTGGTGGGGTTGCAAATTAATACAACTTCAGAAAAGAAAGAAATATGGAGAATTCTTAAAGAACTAAAAGTTGACTTTCCATTTACTCCTGCAACCCCATTACTGGGTATCTACCCAGAATAACAAAAATCTTTTTATCACAAAGACATTTTCATCAGAATATTGACTGCAGCTCAATATATAATTGCCATGTCATGTAAGCAACCCAAATGCCCATGAATCAATGAATGGATAACAAATTGTAGCATGCATAACATGGAATACTATTCAGCCTTTAAAAGTTGGAGACTTTACATCTTTTATGTTCACCTGGATCGAGTTGGAACACACTCTTCTTAGTAAGGTATCTCAAGAATAGAAATAAAAGTGTCCAATGTACTCAATACTATTATGAAACCAATATATAAAAACACACTCATAGGAATTGTAAAACACAAATATAGTCTAGCAGGGGGAAAGATTGAGGAAGGAGAGGGGAGAAGAAAAAGGGAGGGAGATTGGTGGGAGAAGGGAAGGCATTTGGTGGGATCTCACCTAATATGCACACTACAAGGGTAGATTTCAAAATAACTAAGAATAAATTTTAAATGTCTTACCACAAAAAATAAGTGAGGTGATGGCTATGTTAATCAGTTTGATTTAAGCATTCCACATTGTATATCAAATCATCACATTGTATCCCATAAAGTATATAGTTACATTTTAATTAAAAATTACTAAAAAAAGAAAATTAAAACGTGCCTACCTCTAGAGATCAAATATTGATAATGTAGAGACACTTTTTATCTTTGGAGTACTATTTCATTTTAGTAGCTGTATAAAAGTGCTACTTTGATTTTAAAAAGTTCAATGAAAGGCAAAAACAAAAGATGCCAAGATTGTAGAATCATCTGAAACAATATTGTCATTTGTTGATTTTCTTAGGTCCACCTCATTGGGATTTAAGGTAATTATTCTGCAGACAGAGAAAAGACTCACCAGATCAGAGCAGCTCCTTTTAAGAGAGAGATTACTTTCTACCATTATATATAATAACCCAGAGCAGCTCTGCCCTGGTTCCCATCTTCTGCGGGCACGTCAGATATTACCTGCCATGGAACTAGCACTTGGATTTTCCACTGTTATTTTTCTGTATAAAACAATAAAGCTTAGGATTTATTTTACTTGAACACCAGAGAATAATCTTTTATATGGTGTAACTCTTGGATGTTTTTCAAGTCTCAGATATGAGTTTCATCAAGTATCATTATTTATGAAATGTGTTGACATTCTCTGGAAATCAATATGAAAGTGGTTTATAAACCATGCCCCATAGGGTTTAATTTGTGTGGGCTATAGCTGTAAAAGCTTATTAATAAGAGCAAGTAATCATCCTAAATAATTCAATTGATATGGAAAATAAAATTATCAAAACTAGGATCAAGAATATTGTCCAGTTAAAACAAATTCATTTCTCTAACTCTCAAGATATTTTTATTCCATTTTTATCTCAGATCATGTTTTGAAAGTATGAGGAAATATCACCTAATCTATTATTTAGTGTTATGGAGGAAAAGAAATGCATGTATGTTGAAATATTTACATAGATCATAGAAAACTTAGAGAATACAGAAAAATTACAAAAGAAAAATCTATAGTCCTACTATGCCAAAATTATTAATGTTTTTATGTATCTATGATATGCACATTAGAAGTTACAATTATAGTACATTGCAGTTATATATTCTTATTCATTAATATACTTTGATCCCTGTCCTCAACCTTTAACTATTATCATTCAAAAATATGATTTTCATCCTCATGTGATTATCATGTAATTATACCCTGATTTGGTTCTTCAAAACCTGTTTAAGGTTGCTACATTGTTTTAAAATGTTCATTATTATAAACAATACTTAGTTGATATCTTGTCTATAAATCTTAGCACCTCATTTGGATAGCTCCCTTGGAAGAAGTTAGTACTTGTAAATATTTTTATGACTTTGTTACCAAATTGTTGGCTAAAATGGCTAGGGTGCTAGCCACATACACAGGGGTTGGCGGGTTCGAACATGGCCAGGGCCTGAAAAACACCAATGATGACAACTATAACAAAAAAATAGCTGGGTGTTGTGGCAGGTGCCTATAGTCCCAGCTACTTGGGAGGCTGAAGCAAGAGAATCACGTAAGCCCAAGAGTTTGAGATTGCTGTGAGCTGTGATGCCACAGTACTCTACTGGGAGTGACATAGTGAGATTGTCTCAAAAAAATTAAACAAATAAGTAAATAATAAATAAAATAAAATGTTAATGTGATAAGAAAATAGGGTATATTTGGGGGGATTTAATTTATTTTTCTAATGCTTATCATTTGATAACATGTTAAAAAATTAACATTTCATTTTAATAGTTACAGCCGTTTGTTTCTTTTATTTTATTAACATTGTATTCGATGTTTACATTTATACTTAAATATGTCATTCTTAGTACTTGTTAATAATCCTATTTAATGTGTAATTTAAAATATCCTTTAAGGTGGGCTAAATATCCTTTAGCATCTTAAATAATAAAGAAATCCTTATATTATTTTCTTCTTTATATTTAATTATTATAATTCAGCTAGAATGAACTTTATAAAAAAGACATAACTTCTTTTATTTTACATAATGAAGCACCTCATTGATGGTTCATTCAGATTTCATGAAAGTTTGATTTTGTCTATTCATGTGCACTTACCAAATTGCAAATAAAAGGTCCTCAATAAAAGTCTAAAATTTTATGAACAGCTTTAAGCAGAATCAGTAGGCACATGTATACAAAATACTTTCAAACAATTCTCTAAAATCTTTCTTGAAATGATAACTGAGCCAAACATAAGCACTTATGAAAAACAGAAATGATATAATTTGTACAAGCTGTAGGATACAAAGTACTTTCATTACTTTACAGATAATAATCAGACCTTGTCAGTGACATTATTCAGATTGTTTCCATACTTCAAATTATGAGTTGGAAAAATATATAAATGAAAATAATAACCTGATTTTTCAATAATAATATAAAAATTATCTGAGGCCTTGTAACAAGCCCAAAAGGTAGCTCTATTTTTGCATGTACTTATACAACACACACATACACTCTCATATATACACATATATGTAGGGAGAGAGAGAGAAAAAAAAATAAGCTTTAAAAAACTCATTTGTAAAGGAATGAAAATTTACCTAAAAGGGACATAGTTGTAACTTATGCAACCCATAAAAAACACAAACCCCCACTTTGGGTACAAATCAGGTAATGATTTATTTACATCTGCACAGGTGGACTGCTATGCCAAAGGGCAGATGGCCCGAATCAGGTTGTCATTTATTACATCTGCACAGGCGGACTGCTGCTCAAAGGGCAAATGGCCCAAATCAGGTTGTTATTTATTACATCTGCACAGACAGACCACTGCCCAAAGGGCAAACGGCCCAAATCAGGTTGTTATTTATTACATCTGCACAGGCGGACCACTGCTCAAAGGGCAAATAGCCCCAAAGAGAAATGCAGGCAGCCTTTTATGCCCTTTTTGTGCTGACATGGCAAAGCAAGCATGTACAAAAGCGGAACATGGCTGGTTACAGGGCGGGTCAAATTCAGGTAGTTGGTTCAGGGAGTAACTCAGTAATCATGGGGACAACTTGGAAAGCCCAGTAGCTTGGGAAACTCTGCTTGAGTAAGTTTTTACTAAGTGGGTTGAGGTAAGTTTCTCATCATTGTGTTTAGACATTGCTACCCCTGCTAGGGAGTCAGGCAACTCGGAGAACTTCCTTGTTAGAAACCTGTTCTCAGAATTAAACCAAAAAGGGGGGTTTGAGATGGATGGGGACTCAGGCTGAAACAGTTAGGGGCCTTTAGGGGTCTTCTTGCCGGGCTGGTTACTACAAACTGTATAATGTCATAAAGTATAAATCAGGGCTTGTCAAACTATATCCTGCAGGGGCCAAAGCTGACCTGACTCCTATTTTTATAAATAAAGTTTTATTAAAACACAGTCACAGCTATCTATTTATGGATCATCTATGGCTACTTTTGAGTGACATAGGCAGAAAGGAATAATTATGATAGAGATAATATAACTCAAAAAGCCTAAAATACTTACTAACAGTAAAGCATACTGGTCCATGCCTTAAATTATAAACCCAAATAGCAAAATCTTAGTATTAATGCAAGTTAAGTGTCATCTGGTTAACTGGACAATACATTGCTGCTACAAATGTTGGTTCATTAAGCTTCCTTGTCCATATGTCCATATTTTCCTTTTATGTTCCCCACTGGATATAACTAGGAGCTAGTTTGATTTGTGAATAGCCTGGTCAAAGCATTCAAAGACCGGGGCATATTGTGAGGTGGGCAAAATACTGGTCAGATGAGCCTTTTCAAAAACCTACCCAGCTATTTATTTTGTCAAACTCCATTAATGAGCCCTGGAGGAAGACAGAAAACAGAGGGGCATCAAGCAGAGGGTGGTGTGTAATAGTGACCTGTCACCACTAATATGAGGATTGGAGGTTAACGGGGTCAAGGTAGGCAGCTGAAGTGGCTCAGATGAAAGATGATGAGGGTCAGAACCCAGGTTGTGATCACAGAAATGGAAAAGCAGGGTCAACATAATGATGAATGTGAGGAAGAAAAAGTCACAAGGATTGGCAGAAGGATCCTTCAAAAATCACTCTGGAATGTCTAGACACTGGGAGGAGGGTCAGAGGGTTGCTTATAATATTTGGTTTTATATATGTCAGTTTTGAGATGTTGTGAAATTAGCAGTTTATCACATAAAATAAAACCAAATCTTGGTAATGTCCATCTATAATTTTAAAAACTCTACTTCTCTATCTGTAAGTCTCTCTAGAGCTTCTTTATTCTGATTCCTTTTAATTTTTTCTGAGACATGAAGTTGTCAAGTAAACATCACCGAATATCTAAGCAAGGTTAGGAATGACATGAGGTGGGCATGCAGAAATGTGAGTGTGATGAATGAATGAATGAATACTTAAACCCACCTACATACATCTACAAGTGGAAGACATGAGTGACAGAGACCAGGAATGAGGAGGCAGAGAGAAAGTGGAAGAGAGACAAAGACAGAAGATAAGAAAGAAAGAGAGACAGAGGGAACAAGACAGAGTGAGATCCAGAGGGAGAGGGGAAGAGGGACAGGGAGGAGGGAGCTGGGGTAGAAGGAGCAAAGAAGAAGGGGAGAGAGACAGGGAGAGGGAGGGAATGGAAGGGGGAGAGGGAGGGAACAGAAGGGGGAGGGGGAGCAAAAGGGGGAGGGGAAGCGAAGGGGGAGGTGGAGCAGAAGGGGGAGAGGGAGCAGAAGGGGAGAGGGAGGGAGTGAAAGGGGAGAGGGGGGAGCGGAAGGGGAGAGGGGGAGCTCAAGAGGGAGAGGGGGAGAGGAAGGGGGAGGGGGAGCAGAAGGGGGAGGGGGAGCAGAAGCAGGATAGAACAAAGTAGAGAGAGGAACAGAGAATGAGATAGAGATACAGAGAAACACTGTGACGCCAAGAGAGCTAGAGCGACTGGCACTGTGAGAGAAACACAGAGATAACACTTACGTACACACACACAAGGATGTAAAGGGTGAACCTCAGAGGGCTGATCCCTGAGACTGGACCTAAATTTAAAATACAGCCAAATGGCCTTCTGCTGACTAGACATCACACAAGCATACGCCACATAAAAGCCACACATCTGCTTAACTTTGAGAATTTCCCAGCTGATCATCCCTGTTCCCCTCCCCTGAACCAACCTACAGGGCATGGCCCGCACTGCCCAGTCAGAGCTCAGCAAGTCTGAGCCCTTCATTTGCAAAAGTTCACGTGCATACTTGGGAGACTGAGGCAAGAGAATTGCTTAACTCCAAGAGTTTGAGATTGCTGCGAGCTGTGGCAACACAGGACTCTACCGAGGGCGATATAGTGAGACTCTATCTCAAAAAAAAAAGAAAAGAAAAAAAGAGGGGAAGTTTCCTTATAAAAACCAAACCCTCCTTTTGTTCTCTGGAACACACCTTCCCCTCCCTTTACTCTAAAGGCTGTGCTTCCCCAGTTTACTAACCAGTCACAGGAATAAAGTCTCTTCCCTCCAAATTCTTTTCTAGAGAACGTTTGTTCACAAAGTGAGACAAATTCACACACAGATAGAGGCCCAGGCTCTGAGAAAGAGACAGAGACGGACGCATGCGCAGAGCCTCTGCTCTCGCCTCCGTCTCTCTCTCTCACACACACACACACACACACACACACACACGCACACACACAGGTAGAAAGATACAAAGTCAAACCGGATACAGAGGCTGACACAAACACAATGCAGGAGCTACACGCAGAGATACGCAAAGACACACAGTTGCACGCAGAGACAAACGTGGTGAGGCACACAAAAAGAGGCGCACACAAACAAAAAATCCCAAGTAGAGAGAGAACAAAAGGGGACAAATACAGAGCGTGCAGGCCAGGAGCAAAGCCCACACTGGCAGCCGGTCAGGGCAGGGAAGGGAGGGAACTAGTCGGAGCCCTGCAGTCAGGGTGTGCATTGCCTCATTTGATCACTGCAATAACTCAATACAACGAGATGCATTCGCTATTTTGCATATGCAAATAATAAAATTCAGATCCAAGGTCACATACCAAATATGGACAGAATTTGAACTCACTCAAATGTCAGCTCTGTGAAGGCCGGCCTGTTCTGCCTCCTGCTGCACCCTACTGCCTGGAGCACCACCTGTGACTGGAGGTGTTTACAACGTATTTGTGGAAAGAATGGAGTGAGGGGGGAAGGGAGAGCAGAAGAAGGAAGAAGGAAGGAGGGTGGGATCCAGCTTTAAAAAGCCTCAAAAGCTCATGTTCTGTTTTATCATAATCATAAGCCTGTCCCTATGATTTCAGTAAGAACTCATCAAAACATGAGTTTCTAATTTAGAAGTTTTGCCCTTTACTCAATTAATCTGAAAAAAGTATCTAGAATACTTCAGTTTTATCAGGTGCTTACGTGTTTGTACACACACAGAGTAAACCCCTTTCGAATACATAGAAAATACTTGTTTGATATTCAGTACTTTAAAATCCCTTTTAAAATTTAGAAGAGAGGCTCGGCGCCTGTGGCTCAGTGGGCTAAGGCGCCAGCCACGTACACCTGAGCTGGCGGGTTCGAATCCAGTCCGGTCCCGCCAAACAACAATGATGGCTGCAACCAAAAAATGGCCGGGCGTTGTGGCGGGCGCCTGTGGTCCCAGCTCCTTGGGAGGCAGAGGCAAGAGACTCGCTTCAGCCCAGGAATTGGAGGTTGCTGTGAGCTGTGATGCCACAGCACTCTCTCCAGGGGTGACAGGTTGAGGCTCTGTCTCAAAAAAAAAAAAAAATTTAGAAGAGAATTTGCTGAGTGGGTCAGAGCTTTTAACACAGAGATCCCAAGGTCTTGGGTTTAAGCAGACATTTCTCTCTGGCTTTCAGTGCCATGCATAAACCAATGTGATGATAACAATAAGTGAGCAAACTCAACTTGAACCAAGGCTCTGCTCCTTTCTTTGAAACGTTCTGTGGAGCTATTTCCCAGCAGTGTCTGCAGAGCTGCCATCCAGCGGGACGGTGGTTGAACTGTAGTTACCTCCCACCAAGTCAAGGACTCATTTACTCATGCACAGGCCTTTAACAATGCCCTGCTAGAAACAAAGTCTCTTTTTTCCAGAATATGTGCTCAGTCCTACAAGAGAATCTCTACTATCTCCTGGCTGAATAGTTTCTTTATATGACTAAAAAAACTGAAATGCTAGACATTCTGTTTAAAAGCAGGTAATTGTGTATCCACCTGACCTTTTTAGGAAGTAAGACAATGCTTTTTGACAGATGGAGAACAAAAAAAATTGTGAAAACAAAGGGGAAATCATTTTTTGCCTTTAGCCCTGTAGAACCAGTGATTTAATGCACAAAAATGTGTCCTAATTCCTACAGGATCATTTAAAATATAAATAACATATGTTAGGGATTATGATTCTTCCATCTCGATTCTATTTAACATAGACCTTTTTTCCTAAAACTTACTTATAATTCCACATGCCCACGTGTCACAGCGACACACCCTTTGCATTAATAAGAAGGACAACGACAATATATTCCAACACTTTGCTTTCTTCAAAGGCACTCAAATATTACACGTTGAAACAATGTAGGCAGCAAGTTAGACAGATATTAAGAAAGGGTACAATGTAACATGAAAAGCAAACAGGATACCAGACAATCTTGGAGTACAAAAATAGCAATAAACAAAGAGGACTTTCTTGTAGGGAAGCAGGAAAGGAATGGAGGGGGAGAGAGTAGGGTCTTCTTTTAGGAAAGGATTGGGGAGTTTTTAAGAAAAAGGGACTCCAAGGCTAAGACTGCACAGGGTTCAGCTGTGGGTGAAAGCCTTCTAAGACTGCGTTTGGGCAGGCACTACCTTCGCAGATAACAGCCATCAGTTTAACAAGCTATTATAAGGCTTGTGCCTACAATAATTTGGAAATATTTCCAGGAATGTCATTAAAAATTATTTTTGTGGATATTGAAAAATAGTCCTTTGATAAAAATCATACAACACAGTTTTTTAAATCCCTTTAAATAGATATGATTATTTTATAATAAAACTTAAATAATATGAAAATATTAACAATTTTATGGCATTTTGTCACAAAAATAACTACAAATAAAAATATAAAGTCAGAAACCCTGAAAGTATTTTGCCTGTCTTCCTTTGGAGTTACATCTTGTTATTGTAGATACGCTATGTTAGTAAGATTTTTCCATGCTCAAAAGTGATTTAACATACAGAAAAAATATATAACCAGAATTATTTATTTGAGTATTTGCTATTTTTTTTCACATTTCCCACTCCTTACACTGTCTATCCTTCACTTCCTTGCTATGGAAACTTACAGTTAGGGTCAGAATTGGCCAATCTTTGTTCTCTAATGAGGACTTCCCAGGAAAGACTAGAATCTTCAGCAAAAGATAAACTATTAGAAAATTTAATTTAAGATTATTTATTGTCAATGGGACAAAAACCATGAGAAATTTATATGAAAAGATGAAGGATTTAATTCTAGCTTTTCCATTAATTGGCCATGTTACATAGGGCTATTGGTTAGTTTCTTTGTGGCTTAGAGTTGGGAAGTGTGAAATTCAAGCCTACACAACAACTGTGCTTCATAAGCTTTGTGATCTTGGGCCAGCTGCCCTGCTCTCTTGAACAGCCCTTATCCCGGTTTTTCATTTATAGAATGAATGTAACGAACTCGGGACTCATCCCTGATTCCTTCCTCTCATTCACTCATTATCCCTAATCTAACAAGACTTCTTGGCTTTCCTTCAAAATAGGTACCAAAGTACCTATTTTTTTTAGTCCAGTTCTTCCTTCATTTGTTGTCAAATTCTCCAATGGGAATATTACGTAGCACCCAAATTTGTCCTCCAACTCAAGAGAGATCCTGGTTCTATAAGACTTGGTCAATGGTGGCCTAGCCATACTTGCCTTCTCTTCAAACATTTCAGATGTGTCCTTGGTGGCCCTCTTCCTTTCCATGTCTTCTATTAGAGGTATAGAAAACAATCCCCTAGTTTTCTTATGCCTAGATCCCACTTGTCATATGAGGTCCTCAGCTCATAGGTGACCATTTCCATGAAGTCTCCCCTGATTGCTCAGTCTAATTTGCAATGCTCCACTCCCACTAACTATCATTCCCCATCACCTCATCCTGTTTTATTTCTTGGTAACACTTGTGATTGTCTATAATTGCTTTTCCTCATGTGTTTGCTGGTTTATTTTCTCCCCTTGCCCCCATGAGTATAACTCCTATTACAAAAGCAACCTGATCTGTCCTGTATGCTCCTGTATACCTCACTTAACACTATAACTTGAATAAATGAATGAGTGACATATATGATCCTATCCCTAGATGCATCCCTAGATATGGCTGTCAACTGCATTAGGCACAGTTATTTAAATAAGATAAATGTGGTGAACTCCAAGCTCAAAAAAAAAAAAAAAGAAAAGAAAAGAAAAGAAAAGAAAGCAATCTGTAAATCCTATCATCTGATTTCACAGTCTTTTCTGTGTCCACCTTCCCTATGTAAACCCATACCTTTAATAGGTGTTACTTAAATGCCTCTGGCCTAGTCTTAGCAGTGCTGTGGGTAATTAAAAAAAGAATTATTTGTCCATATTTTGAGCCCGAGTTAGTAAGAGAAGCTATCCCAGACCACCATCTATGCCTTTATAGGCGCGATGATGACAAAGGTGGTGAGAGAGTTCCTGTTAGTCTAGGAAAGGAGGGTCTCAGAGGTAAAGGTTCTGCTCCCCACCCCACGCAGAGAGGCACCCCCTATTGCCACTCTTGAAGGGCTTGGTGTGGATTTGATTAAGAAAGAGTCACTTATTTGTAGCCTCAAGAATTTTTAAGAAATCATAAAGTTAGAAAAATAAGAATTCAGAGAGATAAATGATTCTAGGAAAAGGAAAATAACTTCTGAGGGTAAAAAAGCAAATAAATCAATAACTCTAGGCTGTGGAAAATCTCTCTACTTACTGGTTTTTCAGATGATGGTAATTGATCCAAAGAATGTGGAAATGACTGCTTTAGGTGCAGAGATAAGTACAATCAAAGCACATTTTTTATAACTTAAAGTATGACCAAACAAATCCTAATGTAATAACTTCTATTCAAAGAAAAAAAAAAAAGGAAAACATGTATAATCAGTGTCATTAGTTTTTCCTTTTTTTTAAGAACAGCATTTTGAAACATTACTTTAATCATGCAATAATTGCTCTCAGTCAACATACCATGCATTTAATTTCATAATCTGACAGCATTTGCTTGGTAGGCTTATAGAAACTTTAATTAGCCTAAAATCAAAGTGGATTGGATTATGGGTCTATCTATCCTATCCTTCTACACTACAAACCACATTGGTACATTCTGGGATCATTCTTGCTTTTCATTTTCCATGCCTTGTTTTACACTATTTTATGTTAGACTATGCATCTTTGTAAGCCAGCTAAATTGTGTTCTGGAGGAAGGTGAAGTATAAGCAAAGAAATAAAAATTATTTTTTTCCATTTCAATACTTACGATTTCTGAAATACTTTTTTCTCTGATGATAATCGACCTTACCTCAGGCTGTTTGCAAAGGTAGCGACAAAGTTCTCCAATATACTGAAACACTGTCACATTATACTTCTTACAATCACTCCAAAATTGGCTTGCTGAGAATTTCTTCCTTAACACGCAAGTGGCCCCTATAAGAAAAGACAAAAACAGACCTTGAGGGGAAAAAATTCAAGGACAAAATTATCATGAAACACAAATGATGTGACTCTGTCTGGAATATATTTGCTCATTTTCAAGTCTGTTCTACTTCATCGCTGATCATTTACATCGAATGCATTTAAAAATAGTGATCTTACTTTTCAATAACTTTTAAAATATTCATGTTGTAATTCTATATTTTGACTGAGAATGTGTTTATTGCAACACACAGATGAAAGCAACAGTCAAAAGAAGCAGGAGAGTTACAAATATTAAAATAAGACCACAGCTAAGCACCAAAGACCAGAACTGGGACTCATGGGCCTTCTTCATAGACACCAAGAATATTCACTTGCTTTTGACCTTGAATATGTATGTATTATTTATTTTTGAAAGTTCAAGGCAACCTCAACACATCATAAAGTCAGGAGTTACTAAGGTAGAGTTAGTATGACAGCATCAACAAAAAAGTTCTCCCATAGCTGCAGAACCAAATTTTAACAAGACAATTTTGACAACAATGTCTGACCACAGGAAATTTCACTGTCTTGACTGTTATCTTTATTTATAGTAGACATTGATCATATTCTAAAAAATTACTTTAAAGTATTTTAGACATATCCAAGTAGTAACATATGATCTCTATTTATATCTAGTTTAGGTATAGTAACTGACACATAATTTTGCATGGTTATGAATAGAATCTACTGAGTCACAAGCTCTACAAACTGTCTTATTGAGTGTCTTAGGGCATTCACATTTACAATGTAGATTTGCTATGTTTACAATGTAGGTTTGCTATCCCTCCTTTCAAGAGGCGGGCTCTCCTTCCCTATTCCTGGAATCTTGCATCTGGACTAGCCTGTGACTTGCTTTGATGAATGGAATGCTGGGACTAGGACTTAAGACTTATGCAATGTCCACGTGCACTCCCCTGGAACACTCTTGCTGCCATGTAAGGAATCTGGGGTAGACAATTGGAAGATGAGCCCAGAGAGAAACCCAGTCAATAGCCAGCTCCCACCACATGGCCAAATCACTCTGAGTATGCCATAATATTATGTCCTTTTAATAAATATTGTGTTATAATTACATGATATACATGCGATCACTCTGAAGTCTGCTGAGAGTATCAAACTGCAATGAACACTTGTTCAAATTATTACTATTTTGAAAATTTATTAAAAGAAAACAAAACAAAAACTTACCTAACTCAACACAGCCACCAATTCCCACAAGAGATCCAGCACTATGATATAGAGGAAGGGTTGTATAAACAATGTCATCAGCAGTACAACCAAAAGCCCACAGTCCAGAAGAGCTCTTTATAACCTGCAGGTGAGTAATCACGGCAGCTTTTGGTAGACCTGGTAGGGACAAAAAGAACAGGAAATACAAATGAGTGTGTGTGTGTAATAGAAAGAAAGGCTATGCTGGTATCAACTACACCAGCAATTGACACAAAATACATCAACATTTTCCTTATGTTTTGTAAAAGCGATCATGATGGCATTAGCAATACTCCTTTAACAGGTTCCTAAGTAGGACTGCATCTCAAACTCTAAATAATTTTATAGTTCAGTCTTTCTAGGTAGATCTGAGATTCTAGAAGTTAGTAATAGCAGTAGCTCACATTTTCTTTACTGATAAAGAGTCTGATGGAAGGTATGTTTTATATAGTCCTCACACATCTAAAAATATATTTCCAACCTTGCATTAAATGATAGTTTGTCTAATATTCTAGGTAAAAAATTATTTTAATGATGGATTTTGAAGACAGAATATTCTATAAATACTCTGACTTTCATTATACATAATAAGAAATCTTTTTTCTTTCTGACTTCTTAACTTCTGTGTGCAACCTAGTATTTCCATTGTTTTCTTTTTTGGAATATTTGAAATCTTTTAATGGTATATGACATCATGATGGTTTGTTCTAGGACTGGTCTTAATTATCCATTTTTCCAGAAACTGTGTTGGCCTTTTCAGTCTGAAACTCATGTCTCACAGTTCCAGGCACTTTTTAAATTTGAAAAAAATAACTTCTGCATCTTCTTCCCTTTCCCTTTTTATTCCTGTTCTTTTTGCTCATGCCCTTCTTCTATCTCATTTATTTGTTCTCTCATCTTTGGAACTCATCTTTGTGTGTTCGATCTGCCATTATTAAATCTTCCAGACCTGTTTGATGAGGGAATCTTGAGAATCTCAGGGAGATTAAGTTTTGATAAATGAACTAGAAAAAGCCAATAGAGCTGTTCTAGTGATAGTATACAAAATGTATTCTAGTATCCAGTCTATAAGAGATCATTATTAGGTACCAAATAGTTAAAAAAAGAAAGAGAAAAAAATGTACTATGTAAGAGTAGTTGCTTATAATACTACCTCTGCACAAGAAATTAGAGTAGCAGAATATTTTTAACATGTCTGAACCAAATCAATCATCTTCAAACTAATTAACAAAGCCTATTTAGCCTACTATTAATTTTGCCCAGGAATCAGTTTTGTTTAACATTTCTTTTGAATTCTCAAACAGTTTCATTATTTTTCTTTTATAGTTGCTATTGTTGTTTGCCTTAAAAATAGAAAGTTCAGTTACTTCATTATATTTTATATTTTCTTCCAAACCTGCCATGCCTTTGAGACTTCCTGTTGGCTACATGTTCCAGTTACCCTAAGGAAAATCAGAAATGCAAACTACGTGGGCTTAAATTTCAGTTGTAACTAGATCATGCATAGGATTTGACATTTTACCCAGGAACATAGAGAATTGTTTTCAAGTGGATTAATAGACTTGTAAATCCAGTGGAACAGCTAGAAACTAGTTAAATGAAGTTCTTCCTTTTAGATATCAGAAATTTGAGACTCTGAGAAGCTAGCAGAGATTTTGATTTTAAAAGGTGGGTAGATATCATACACCCAACAAGAGGGATGGATCAAGATGTTCTGATGTCCGAGTGTCTTTTGTACCACCTTTTGAACATCTTCTCAGATGAGCCAAAGGCCAAATGAACACAATGACTCATCAAGTTAAACTGGAAGAAAGAGAGCTTTTCATCCATGCTTGAAAGTTTTAGGGTCTGCAGACCTTATGTGTTCTTACACATATGGTTTCTCCTTGATGGTTGGACACTGTACGTGGCAGAAAGTTGCCCAGTACGGTTGCTTTGCAAATTTGTTGCATCTTTTTTAAGCCTTACAAAGAATTGGGTCATACCTGTTGTTCCAGAGGTAAAAATATAAAGACAAGTAGTCTTGAGGTTGGAGACAAGGTGGTGGCTGCGTGGAACAGGCTTGTCGGATGAAGTGCTCAGTTTTTCTTGGAGGGAAATTATGCCTTGTGGAACACAGTCTTTCATCCCCCAAACACTGACATCTTTTGGGAGCTCCAGAAGGATTTCTTCTACACTTTCAATCAAATCTAAAAGCCAAAAGTTTAGAAAGCAGCAAATAAAACTGCAATCGCCAAACATTTACCTTGGGATTACTTGTGTGTGTTGTAACAGGGATAAAATATAAACAGAATGCTGATTTCCGTCTCACGTTGGATGAGCACTATCACAGCTATTTTATGGCTCTGTTTCAACAGGACTAACTAAAGGAGGGATTTAGTTATCTATCACTGGCTTTGTCTATGCCAGCATGCCCATTCAGACTGAATTTCAGAGACTTCATTATCCAAATTATGGTTTGCCCCCATTTTTTAAAATAAAACTGTTTTTATACTTTGAGTCTAAATTCAGGATATTAGATGAAACACTTTCCTTGAAAGACAACCTGGTAGCTAGTTATTCCAACAAGCCACCTGTCCGGCACTGTGTGGCTCTGCTGTCATGCAACGCCTTTGGGAGGATCCCCTGCCTGCTCCGAGGTCATCAGATCATGATGGAGTAGAGACTATTTCAGAGGCAAACGTTAAAGGAGGAGACTTAGAAATTTTCTTTTCTTTTCTGGATCACAATACTTAAAGATAAAAGCCTTTGAAAGGAAAAGAAAGAGAAGAATGCCTTGAAGAGAAAGCAGAGAGATGCCGGGTGCAGGGGAGAATGTGGCCGTCAAGGGAGAGTGGCTGTTGAGGATGGACCCACAGTCCCTTGCGGTAAGACCTAGGTCCCGACAGAACCAAAATCAAGCAGAAAAGATGGAGGAGGAGGAGTAAAGCTGTTACTCCCTTACTTTGCAACATGGATCTCTGATACGAAGTCCAGCTTTTCTGTTCTACATGGCCATTCTAATTTATTTCCTTATTCCTGCAATATGCTAAGTTTTATAAAGTATGAGGGATTTTGCTGTATCACTTAAAACATACATTAACATCTTTGGGGATACTAAACAATAGTATCACATTGGCCTTTTGGAATTAATGCACAGAAGGCCAAGGAGAACTTGGTAACCACCAGAAATTAAGACGAGGCAAAGAAAGATTCCCTTAGATCCTTCTGAGGGAGCATGGCCCTGCTGACACCTATTATTACTTTAATTTCAAGTATCTCACCTAGAATAACAAATTAACAGCACAAACTTTTATATGCCCTTAAGTATATGTCTGTTTTCATTGGGGAAGCAAGTTACATTATGATTGTTGCTCCAAGTCTTTCTTGAAATTGCAGAGCCTTAAACGAGCAGCTGGTATTCACAAAGAGTGGTAACTCTCACAGCAAGAAGAAAGGAAGTGAGCAGTTTCCTAGCAATCAGAGAAGTGACGATTATTTTTTAAACTCATAACTGTGTACAATCATGCAATGGTACATTTCAAAACTACTAAGAAATCACAATTTCATTTCCTTCTTTTACTAAGATTAAATTTATTTAGCTTAGACACTTAGAATTCTAACATAGAACTTTGCCTAGACAAATGAGCTCTTCAATAGTTGTTGGAGATGTGAGGATAGCGAAAACTGAAAAAAAAAAAGCTGTGAAAATTCACGCAGGGAGTAAAGAATTGTGGATTACTTATCACTGGCACCTTTTCTTAGTAAATTGAAATCTTCTCATCTCATCTCGAAAGTAAATTCCGAATATTGAGTCCTGACACAAAATAGCATTAAACGCTTTAATTGACTTGGTTGGAAAATTGACTTTGTTTCATAAGGATTTAGTCTGTAGTGAAATGTTCTATGATTGATGCCTGTAGGACTGGGAATGTCTCAAGGACTTGTATCCCCCTGCATCCTTCCACTCACTGCCGCTGGCCACCCTCCATAGGTGCTGGATACATACTGGATTACAGGAAGTGAGCTCTGCACCATAGGAAGCCCTGTAGACGCCCATCTTGATAGGAAACTACTGCAAGAAAATGGGACAGCTGGATTTTCTGTGCTTCAATGAATCTGTCTTTTCACAGCAACATGTTCTTTCAAAAATTACGTTACCTTTTTCTCCCATATGCAAGGCCCTGCATGAGGTGGGGTTGTGAGGAAGCTTATGATTTGTTAGCACCTTTTGAACAAATGTATTTCTTGTTTCTACGTCATTATATCTCTTGGCTGGGCACAATGCATGCCTGCAGTTCCAGCACCCTGGAAGGCAGAGGCAGAAACATTGCTTGAGGCCAGAAATTTGAGGCCAGTCTGCACAGCACGGTGACCCCATCTCTACAGAATATTTTAAAAATTATCCAAGAGTGAAGGCACATGACTTATAGTCCTAGGTACTTGGAAGGCTGGGATGAGAAGGTCACAGGAGCCCAGGGTGTGAGGGCTAAGTGACACACTCCAGCTTAAGTGACAGAGTGAGACCCTATCTCTAAAATGTAATAATCAAATAAAATGTTATATCTCTTATTCACATTTCTGAGACTGTTAAATCAATAGGCAAAGATTTCATATCTTCCTCTAACATGTCAATAGTGTGAATTATGCAATTTATGCTGCATTAAAAACTCTTACTATTCTCTTATTCTATATTTAAAAAATAATAATACTTTCAAAGGTATGAGAAAGGAATCAATTGATTGTGACTCTTAATATATTGTAAACATTGCAACTTTAAACTTTGCAAAATTTAGTTACAAAAGGGTTAACCTTAGCTTTCCATATTGCAAAATAATATTGTAATCGAAAGTGAAATTCTAGATAACACCTCATAACTACCACTCTACTATACAGAGCAGCTCAATACACTTGTCAGAAAATGCGTGCATAGGCTATGGTTTCTAAGAAAATTGATGGTTAAATAAGCAATGTTCTAAAGCAATGCACATTGAGATATAGATACTAACACTTCATATAAGGCCCCAAGTTTATTTTCTCATGAAAAAGTCCCAGCTATATTTACAAATATCAGTTAATTAATACTCATGATAACCCTAAGAAGTAGGTTTCATCTCATTTTAAGGAGACTGAACATATAGAATTTGAAGGCAATTGAAGGTTAGAAAAATTGACCTTCCTAAGTAAGTAAATGATAGACCTTACATTTTAATTCAAGTGTACTGGAATACAAAATCTATTCTCTTAAATTTAAAACACATACTATGTTGTCATTCATTACAATTATTTTCAAAATCAGTAATCTCAGTATGATTTGTTGAATAATTCTTTTCTTTTCCATTGACAGGTGATAGGCCTGAGTCATTCTATCCTACCCAATCCTTTGCCTGGCTTTGTGATTATACCATGCTTTTTAATTAGTGTAGCTTTATAATATTTTTTATAGAGTCAGTTATACTACTGACTTCTCATTAACCATTATTCTTTTAAAAAATCATTTTCCTATTTTCACCCATTCTTTAGGACAAAACTTATGATTGATCGTCAAAAAATGCCTTATTCTGATACAGTTTGGAAACAAAAATTTCTGATTCATTTTTTCTCTTAGTAGATATTACATAGGCTTTTACAACGACAATCAAAAAGCAGCTTGGAAAATAGTTTGACTTGGTTTATAAACTATTAGTTATAAAGTAATAGATAACTTCAGATTGCTTTTATTATGTTCTACATTTCCTACAGATATAAAATACAAAAAAAACAATATTCTCAGAAAAAATGTGTATTTGAACAGTTTGCACTATGGTAGGGGAGAAGGAAGCTGAACATCACTTTAACTTGACAAGAAAAACTTTATCCTAACAAAAAGCTGATTAAATGCTCTCCTTCTAGTCCTACTGGATTTTTCAGGTGTTGTTTGCCAAGATACTTAAAACATTGATGAATCAAATTTCTCGTGTAGCTATCAGGTCATCTTCAGTTATGACAAAAATCAATTCTTGTTACCTAAAAAATAAAGATTTAAGACAAATCTTGGCTTTCCTCTGTATTTGTAGGAGCAGGAATTGGAGTCTAGAAGAAGGAAGTGAAGTGTGGAAAAAGTTAATAACCAGAGAACAGAAATTGCTGAGGAATCATTTCCAACTTATACTGTGGACCCCACTCACTTAAATAAAAGCAGTGGAATTCAGGGTTGATTCCTGAGAAGACAGGATTTGCAACCAGAGAATGTGGATTTGAACATGGCTTCTGCCACCTGCCAGTTGTGTGACCTTGGACAAGTCACTTCATTCCTCTGAGCCTCCATACAACTCTTACAGTTCCTGGGAAAATTAAATGATAGATACAAACCATTCCTCATGGCATCTGGCTCACTAATGTCATTGTTATTATCACCACGTTGTAATCTGTGATTATGGTGATGATGAAGGCCACTAACGAGCTCAAGCTCCTTAAATAACTGGAGCCTGAGAAAAGGAGATCAAAGAGAAGGGCAGGGAGGTGTCTGGAAGGCCAGACCCTCAATGGCAAATGTGCTTCTGGGGAGCTTGACCATTGTGTGTCCAAGTCAGACCATTGAAGTTCTTCTTCATACTAAAAAGCATGTAACTAGGCAAGGGTTAGTGAAGGCTTCATTGCTCCTCTCAATAGTCAAAGTTCTTAAGGAACAAGACATGAATTTCATGTATACTAGAAGTAAAGTCTTTCTATCACAATAGCATATTCTTTCCTGGTGTGATTTTAACTGCCCTGAATGTAGGCAAAAGCACATCTAGTGTGAATAAGGCGGAGTCTGTCAGGCTGGGCCAGACATGACACCCCTGGTCTGGTCTCTTCAGGTCCTGCCTGACCTGCACCCCTGTCTCCTGTTCTTACTGTTTCGTGAATTTAGCTGCCACCCCGAAGATGCCTATCATGAGTCATTTAGGTGGACTGATTTAAGAGATTAACTTTTGAATTAGAATGTTGTTTGGGGTCAGAAGTTATATTAATTATTGTTTACTATGGGTCATGGGTTCTGCCAATTATTGTTTCAGTTAAAAGTTAACATGATCTTGACTTTGACCTTAAATGCAAAAATTGTAATGCTGGAAATGGAAGATCAGAACAGTCTTTGAGAGGCTACGCTCACTTTCTCCAGAATCCCAGCCTTCTTACAAAGTTTGGTGGACTTATTCCCCATGTCCACCTCTTGGCTGACAGCAACAGGCAGCCGGACCCTCTTGGTCCAGTAACATATGCACACTAGTTTGTAAGTGGGTTTGTATATTTTCACTCTCCGATGTTCCCACATTTGGGGGGGTAGGTATAGGTGGGGGACAATAAATCTATCATAAGCAAAATTATGCAAAATAGAAAAAGTAGAATATTTCACTTGTTATTATTTCTCTCACATCTCCTATTTCCAGTGAGTAATTACTACTCAAATGAGACAAAATGATATGTTCTTTCTGGCTTGTTATTTTTTTCAGTAGCAAAATATTAATAGTAGAAATTAGTAGATGAAATGCAGAGCAAAGCCCTCTATACAGTTAAACTCATCACCACGTAAATAAAAGGGATCATCCAAATATCTGCAAGAACTGATAAAAAGAGCCCTCTTCTGCTTGGCCAGGAGGAGCTAAACATTTCCTCCAAACTTGTGATAGCATTCTGACCTCAGTCACTGACGGTGGCAAGCATTTATGCCAGTATTGCTACTGGGGAGAACAATTGCTTAAGGCCAATTCATCAGGGTTGTATAATACATTGCCTGGGTCTCCTAGTTGCCCTGTTCACAAATCTCAAAGAGGCTTAGGCAAAATGGACCTCTTACTACATGTGTCTGTCTTTGCCACTATGCAAATAAAAATAATGATTGTAATGATTTATTGAATATATATCATGGGTAGAGATATGGCTGGGATTCCTTTCTTGGGTTGATATCCATGTTGCTAAGAATTAGAACCTCCACTTCCAAAAGGAAGAAAGTACTGTAGACAAATATCCATGATGTTTTAGATTTACTTGCATATAGTATATACTTCACTCTCTTTCCTTTCCTAATATATGATGTACCACATCATTATAATTATACCTAGATAGCTAAAAACACTATTGATATTCCCTGAACATAAAACATTTACTTGACCTCTGATAGTGTTTTATGGTTCAGTCTATTGGAAGGATTTGGCTTCTCTATAAACGCACTGTAACGCATGCAGCCTTGCTCCATCAGTTTTCACGAACTGGAGCATTCAGATTGTGCAGGACAAATGAACTGGTTAATATCAAACCATTGTAACACTCCAAAGGACTTTGACCATAAAGGCAACTGCTTTTCAAGGACCAAGAGGAAGAGTCAGAGGAAAATAGAGACTTTTTAAGTCTTACAGAAGGCATTGTATATTCAGATATTTTATTATCTTATCTAAACACTAAGGTATCTTTACATAGGGTCTATTTGACTTTTTTAGGACATTTCTAAACTTTTACTTGAATTTGGTAGAATGGCTATTTTGCATTTTTTCCATCTTAGACTCTACTAGTTCAAGAATTACCCCCATTCCAAAATGAAACAACTGATTTTAATAGGAAGTTTAAACAGTTCGTATCTCAGCAGCTGGAGGTATCAGTACTCTAAACACTGAAGCATGGATGCTTTTTTCTTTACTGACCATGAGAACACAGACCCTAGGTTTCCTATTCATAATATCTGATGAACATGTATTTAAGTGTAAGGGAACAATGCTTGAATACTGTAAGAAGCCAAAACAATTTTTAGGGAGGCTGTGCCTCCTCAGAGAGATGGCAAGTCTGAATGCGAGTGAAACATCTGGTGTCAAACACAGGCTTGGGTCCCCATTCTGCCATTAACTGCGAACACAGTAAGTGATCACATTTGGGTCAGTAGTGATGGAAAGCATTCTAATATTGCATTTTTATTATACCTTTTCCTTGTTTCAGTATGTTTAGATACACAAAGCCTCAGCACCGTGTCACAGTGTACTAGATTATTCAGTAGAGGCACAAGCTATACAGGTTTGTAGCCCACACAACAGGCCCTACCACACAGCCTAGGTATGTAAGTAGGCTCCACCAGCAAAGTGTGAGTCCATGCTGTGATGTTCACACAATGGCTCCACCAGCAAAGTGTGAGTCCACGCTGTGATGTTCACACAATGAAGTTACCTCATGATGCATTTCTTAGACTGGGACTCTGTTAGGTGATACTAGAGTGTATATAATGGTCTTTCTTGTACATATCACCAAATTCGGTTGGAGCAGCAAAAACTAAATGAAATTTCTTGTTAAAAGCCCTAGAACAACTCTATAACCACAACAGCAACTATTTTAATTCGCTAAGGATCTAGTTAGTCCACGCCAGGCACTCAGCTAGCCACTGTATAAAAGTTGTATGATTCAATCCTCAGAGTTACACTATGTAGTTGATGACTTGACTATCATTTGACAACTAAGTGAAGTGAGACTCAGGGTTGCTGATGATGTTATCTTGAGTCCCACAGCTGGGGAGTGGCAGAGCATGCATACAAGTCACTCTGTCAGTCTCATCTCTGTGTAAACCACTTGGCTTGTCTTTCTACCTCAATATACTCTCCCTGGACATATAAGGATTTAATGGAATATGTCCATCAGAAAAATCCAGTTAGAACCCAAGAATGCTGAAATTTAAACTTCTAAAAATACTATGTATATATTGTTCCATGATGAAACTCAGGATGCTGAGAATACAGTTTTTAGGTAGGGTAAGAGCTCTAAACGCAGAAAAGTGATTACTATTTAAGCTACATCGTGTGTGTGTGTGTGTGTGTGTGTGTGTGTGTGTAAATTAACCAAAGATAACTGTCCCATGTTTACAAAGCATGAATTTCATGCTTTGGGGTATGCCAAAAAGAATAGTAAGATTTAAGGTTGATTTCTCCAGTGACTTACTTAGGGAGAAGTCAAGTGACAAAGCAGCCTTGGCTTAAAACCCCAGCATCCCAAGCTGTCGCTTTTTAAAATACAAAAACTGATTGTTGGTGTTCACAACAAAAGCAAGGAAACAATGCAATTAGTTCTTGGCAAACAAAGCAAAAGCTGACACAAGTGAAACTGCAAGATTAATTAGTCCTAAATAAGCAACAATTTAGTCAACAGCAAAGTTTGAATGCTCTGTTTTGGGAGGTCACTGACCCAAGCATGTTAAGAACAATCCCTCAGGAGATTGGCGGGGGGATGTTTCTCAGGTCGGACTGAAACCTCCTCACAGAAATCTTTTCAGGAACACTGTCACTCTCTTAGTTTGCTCTTCTAATGGGAATTTATAGCTTTAACAATTTGGAGTTTACACTTGCTCCAGAAACTCAGCAATCTGGTTAAACAAAGCAATAGGGAGGCAGTGGAATAAATTGTGAGATTATATCCAGAGAACAATGTTGATCATTTTTCCTCCAAAATTCACATTTTTACTGGTTCTGGCACAGGTAGGAAAAAGGAACAAACAATATGCAATAAACACTTCCTGGATCTTCTACTCCTCAGGCCTAAATAAGATAAAAATAAGTGTTTGAGAGTAAACATTTTTCACTTTTATCAGGCCACAAGTTGAGCTTGAAGCCCTAGGAAGAATATCAGCCTTGAGAGACTAGCCTTTTTCCCATATATTTCCTAACTAGTTTTTGTATGTTATGCAAACGTTACATGACAAAGGTTACCTGAAAAGTTCTATGCTTTAGAAATCACCACTGTAAAAGCGTACTTTTCTATACCACTCTGTGAATCTAAAGACTCCATTGGAAGTATTGGTCAGTATCTATTAATCTAAATATTCTCACTAAGGTCCTTCCATTGACTTTCCACTTCCTGCCCCTGTCTGCCCCCATGTGCAAAGAATTTATCTAAACCATTTTAATTATCCCAAATAAATATAATTTTTCACATTTAATCCCACATTGTTAAGCTACCCACCTTCCTAGCTTCTCTGTTAATTAGGCACTAAATCGAGGAGTCTTTTTCATAGTTTAGTATAGATATTTGTATCCAAAGATATCCTAATACCAAGGTGGGGAAGGGGGGGTAGAATTTACTGAAACAAAATGATGTACAGATGGGGACAGGGAAAGAGAGAAAGGGAGGCCTAGAGGGCAGTACCTGTGGCTCAAAGGAGTAGGGCACCAGCCCCATATATTAGAGGTGGCAGGATCAAACCCAGCCCCAGCCAAAAACTGCAAAAAAAAAAAAAAAAATTAATAAATAAATAAAATAAAGAAAAGAGAAAGAGGCCTGGAATCTGCCAAGAGACCTCCCACTGACTCGCAGGTGGGAGCCCTACCTTGCTAGGGCGAATCCCAACTTGCAGGTAACATGAAATAAGAGTAAACACGAAGATAGGAATTCAGGCACTTCTGATTAGAAAATTTCTGTTCTGCAAAAGTAGTCATCTTTGATAACGTAAGTACATAGGTATTCTACAATGGAGTCGAGACAACTATCCTACTCATCAACCATTGTGTCATGAAATTTAGAACGGAACAAGTTCTATCTCTCTGTGCTTATGCACTCACTAAAAGAACCAAGAGCAGCAAAACTGCCCTTCCCCCAAGTGGGAGGGAAGCAGCGAATTCATAAAAGTTCTCTGAAACTGTCTTGATATTTACAAATCTACAACAAAGGAAGTACTTGAAAAGAGAGACAGGTGTTAAACTTTCAAAAACCGCAAAACTCTTCTGTGCTCTTAACAGGCAGAGGTGATCACACACACGAAATGTTAGGTATGAACTATTTTAAAGAAAGAGACGGTGAGGAAAGCAAGCAGTCTCCATTCTGCACCAGCAGACCACACCCTGTGCCCTACCTGCGCCCACCACGAGGGCCTTGGGCCCGCAGGCGCCGATGCAGTGCAGGAGGGAGGAGGAGCGGACGTTGGAGTTGAGCAAGGCCACCACGCAGCCCAGCTTGGCCAGGCCGAACCACACGTGCACGAAGTCCGGCTCGTTGCTCATCAGCAGAGCCACAGTGTCCCCCCTTTTTAGAGAGGAATGGTTCAGGAAGACGTGGGCCACCCTGCTGCTCCTCCTGTCCACATCCTCATAGGTGTAGGTGTCGCCTTCGTAGATGATGAAAGGTTTCTGGGGTTGCCTCCTAGCGTGGATCAGGAATTTATCCAGCATCGTGACCACCTCCCCTCTCTCTTGGTATCTCTTTACTCGAAATCCAGTGCGCACCACCTTGAGCAGGAAGCAGAAGTCGTCCCAGAAGTAAGGGAACAGGAGTTTCTGCACAAAGTGCAGGAAGACCATTCCAGTCCCCAGTCCTGTGAGCCAGGACAAGAGCATGGGGGCCATGGGATCAGAAGGCCGCTCTGGTCTCAGGTCTGCAGCGCTGTCCCCAGAGATCGCAGGTCCAGACTTCGCAGGGCTGACACCTGGGTCTTGCCAGCTTTTCCAAGGCAGGAGGGGGAATCCTGAGAAACAGAATCAGAGGTTTGCACCCAGGAGGTCGCCCAAAAGGGTGCTGGGCATAAGGTTGGGGACGCGGGGCGGCTGGAGACCAGAGAGCCCCCCGTCCCTGCGAGAAATCAACGGAGGCACTTGCAGGGGCCTCACAACCTACTAGCTCAGGCTGCGCCCTAGCCTCCCACCCCGACGGCAGCTTGTGCGCTGCCGCGTTCCCAGGCGCTTTCCAGGTCCTGTGCCCTGGAGGGCTGTCAGTCCTCCGCGCCTCCAAGCAAATGCCACACTCAGAAGTAGGTCCAGGGACAGAAGTGCTTCTCCCCAGGAGAAGCTGTCAGTCGGAGCTGAATTGAGCCGGGAGAAGCTGGGCTGGCGAGGAGTGGGAAGGGCAGCGGCTTCCCTTCTCCACTCGCCAGTAACCACTCAGGGTCTCCGGGCCACGCCTCGGGCCGTGACCCCAGGAGTAGCAGCCCCTGGGCGCCGCCGCCCCGCCCCGCCCAGTCCCGCGAGCTCCCCTCCGACGCACCAGGTCGGGCAGAGCTGTTCCCAGGTGACCGCCGCGGCGGCGGGAAGGCACTGTCCTGCACCGCAGTCGCAGCTCGCACTGCGAGTGGCCTTTCGTCGGGCTGGTGTGTGCCTCCTCCAAACCACTTAGGGGTGTCGCCCGCTTCCCTCCTGCCTCCAGGCTCCCGGCCAACCCCAGCCCCGGGGCTGCAGGCAGCTGGAACGGGCTGGACTCTGCCCCCCGCTGCGCCCTGGGCGCGCATCCCACCACCTGGACGCACGTGCCTGCCGCCAGCTCGCACTCCGGGCGCCAGGCCCGCCACTAGGCCACTGGAGGGGATCGGGACAATTCCGTGGAGGGAAAGCCAGGATCCGGAAGGCTCAGGGTCTCAGAGGAACCGGGCTGCTGGAATTAGGTCGGGCGGTGCATGTCCCTGGAGAGGCCAGTAAGCGAGAGACAAGAGTGCTGCCCAAATGTCAGATTGAACCAACAATGAATGGGAACTACGCTATAGAGTGGAAACAATAACAAATACGCGGGGAGGGAAGGAGTTTGCAAACTGGACACTTCCAAGAATGCTATTTTGTGAAGGAGAAAGGAATATTTGGGCAGCCCATAAAATAGATTTTTTTTTTAACAAAAAAGCATTTTTGAAAACATATTTATAGGTTGCTGCTTACATCTATATTATAGCTCTATCCTTAGAGGGTATAGATAGTGCAATTTACAGAATTTTCCTAAAATGTCAATTGATTTGAGATCCTAAGTTGATATTCATATCCATATTCAAATCTAAAGACAAAGTGTAATGCTGACTATTCTTGTTCTTAAAAACAACACGACTTTTTTCCATTTTTGGTTATTTATGGAATTATCACGACTTAATGTAAAAAATTCTATAGAGGAAGTACGATGTGCTGTCTTAGCTTGTACTCACCACAGTTTGGGGAGGAGGAGGCAGGAGGATCACTGGAAGCCAAACAACATAGGGAGATACTGTCTCTACAAGAAAGTTAAAACCAGCTCTGCTGGTGATGCCCACTTTTAGTCCCAGCCACTTAGGAGGCTGGTGCAGGAGGATCGCTTGCACCCAGGGGGTTGAGGTTATAGTGAGCCACATAGGACCAGTGCGCTCTAATCCAGATAGAAAAGGAAGATCCCGTCTCAAAAAGAAAAAAAAAAAAAATGTAAAGAGGGGTTGGAATTAAACTAATATTGAAAAAAAAAAAAACAAGTAGCATTTTTTTTTTAATAGACTAACTCTTCACTTTATCACCCTGGGTAGAGTGCTGTGGAGTCACAGCTCACAGCAACCTCCACCTCCTGGGCTTAGGCAATTCTCCTGCCTCAGCCTCCCCAGTAGCTTAGACTATAGGCGCCCACCACAACGCTGGGCTAGAAAAAACCGAGTCGCATTTAATTACATCTTTTTCTAGACACCATCATCCCAGCTCTCTGCTTTATTGTGTATAGATGGTTAATTGTATATATTGAAATAACTAATCATTGCCTTACATTGCCAGGCTTTTCTCCTGTCTTATGCTCTTCAGCTGGGTTTAGCTAACCTCGGGTTCTCTACTAAAAGTAAAACTAGTAATCTGAAAAGGATTACCTTGACGTCTCAGTGAAGAACCCCAAAGAAATCTAGACTCTTAACACCTCTTTATGTAGAGGAGGAAAATGCTTTCTAAATTTACACAAGATCTGATCTTTTTTATTTAGAAATATCCTTTTAGGTAAAAAAAAAACAAAAAACTGATATCAGGTAGTTTACAACTTGAAAAGCATCATTGAAATTCCATTATTTTCTCTCCCACCTCTGATCTAATCCAGTCACTGCCTAAATGAGAACATTTGAAGAACAGAATAGAATATGGAGCAGGTGGTCTCACTCTTGGATTTCTGACATGAGTAAAATTGGTTCCTCCCTGGTAGGAAACAAATAGATAAAGAAATATGTTTGTCTTTTTTTATTTTGCTAAATCAAAAACATTAATCACACATTATAACACTTACCATCTATTATCTCTATTATTTCATAAAGGAAGAACTTATTTTAACATTTAAAAGGAGGAAGAGACTGCCACTGTAATAAAGGATAGTCTCTTAAAATGAATAAAATGTACATCAGGAAAATTTATTATGGTACGCTTATTTTTCTTATCATGGACACTAACTTTATCCCCAAGACAGGGAACTAAATGTTTAACAACTACTTACATAAATGAGTGTAGAATATATTCAGCACCATAAATGAGAAACAGTTTGATTTATTTAGGAAGAACTACAAGTACAATATCTGTTTCTAAAATTTCTGCTGGCCCAAACCAATGTCATATCTGAAATCTAACCATGGAAAAAGGAATCAATGAATATCTTGGGACAGTGAATGGTTTCGTGTGTATTCCTATATCAGCCCATGTATCGTATCTGTTTCTATTTTGTCCAGAAATATTACATTCACTTTTATTTATTTATTTATTTATGTTCTGGAGACAGTCTCACTCAGTTGCCCTGGGGTTGAGTGCCATGGAGTTATTGCCCACAGCAACCTCAAATTCTTGGGCTCGAGCGATCCTCTTGCTTCAGCCTCCCAAGTAGCTGAGAGAGTACAGGTACCCACCACAATGCCTGGTTATTTTTAGAGGCAGGGTCTTATTCTTGCTCAGGCTGTTCCAGAACTGGTGAGCTCAAGTGATTCACCTGCCTAGGCCTCCCAGAGTGCTAGAATTACAGGCATGAGCCACCACCCCCAGCCCACCCCCAACCCCCCCCCCCACCCACCCCCCCCCCCCCCCCCGCGGGGCGGCGGAGAAAATGCCATGAAGGCTATGTTAAACAGTTTGATGAAAATATTTCAGATTGTATGAAACCAGCACATTGTACCTCTTGATTGCACTAATGCACACAGCTATGATTTAATAACAAAAAAGTGTGTAATCATTCATTTATAGAAGAAATAAAGA
>CAUYON010109289.1:0-16928 GCA_963573935.1 Arctocebus calabarensis
GCCTCTGCGGCGACCTCGGGCAGGCCTGGCCCGGGTCTCTACGGAAGCGGAGCCCCCGCCGGCGCCTGGAACGGCTCCGAGGCTGCGGAGCAGGAACACCGCGGGACGGCCCCGGGCCCCGCGCACCAGCCTGGCGCCTCCACCTTGAGCGCGCAGAGAAGGCGCGGAGCTGCAGCGGCGCCCCACGGTAGGGGCCGGTTCTTGCGCCCGGCAACCGAGCTTCAGAGCCCAGGCTACCCACTGCTGCCGTGTTCCAGAAAGGATTCGGCATTCAGTGGGAAAAGGGGGGCAACAGAAAAATGAGGGTCAGAAGTGAAAGGGAGTCCGAAGTGCAGGAGGAAGCCCGAGTCCTGCGGAGAGAGGACCACTGGCCGCGAGCCAAGGGGGTGGGGGGTGGGGACCGCCGCTGCCCGTCGCCCAACAGGAGCAGCGACCCCTGAGCTGCAGGTGTGCCCCTCTCACTCCCTGCCTCCTCCCGCACACAGATCCCGGACCACTCCCGGGAAGCCACAGCCTCCCGCAACCCTGGGACGGGTCAGAGGGCGCTGCACCACCGCGTGGTCCAGGCTTGGTCCGATGGCCAGCCTGGAGGTGTGGCGATGAAACGTGCCCTGGCTGTGATCCCACTTTCCGAGGTGATCTACCTCGGAACCTCCACCTCGAGCCTCAGCTCGGCATCTCCAGAGGTGAACAGCAGCTTCCGCCCTAAAGTCTTCCAGCCGGTCAGCATATGTTCATTGCCACCCGCGCATCTGTGAGAGAGGCAGGCTTCCAGCAGGGCCCCGGGTGGGGTGAGGGCTCCACCTGGTTAGTCTTCGGCTCCTTCCCGTCCCCTGGGAACAGCTCACTCATTCTTCCTCCTCGGCCCTGAAGCTGCTCATTCAGTTCATTCACTTATTAGTCGTTCTTCGGGCTGTGCCAGGCGCTGGGACACAGCGGTGAACAAGGCTGGCTGCCTGCATACCACGAGGTCACAAGTAGGGGCAGAGATGGGCAAATGACCACCTACATGGTCTCCAGGGACACAGCAGGAACAAGAGCTGGGGACAGACCTAGGACACATGTCCCCTGTGGGATGGCGACAGAAGACTGGAATCCAGCCAAGGACTGAGGAACGCGAGGAGTCAGTTACAGGTGGGAGGAAGTTACCAGTGGAATGGAACTCGAAAAGGCCTGGGGGTAAGGACAGTGGGTGGCTGGACTGGTGACCCAGAGTCTGTGGCAACGAGGAGAAGCGGCCCCGCTTGAGTTGGCAGCTGCCCTAACTACACAAGGAAAGCGCCGCCTTTCCGCGGAGGCCTATGCGCAGTGCCCTCTGCACAACTCCTGGAAGGGACTGTCCTCTCACCCTGCCGGCCCACGAGGAAGTTTGTTGGGGTCTCCACTCTGGCTTTCAGAATTTTAGCACTTGTACCTATTTTCGTTTCTTTTCTTTTCTTTTTTATTTGAGCCGAGTTGCAGGTGCCGCGGTCACAGCACCCTTTTCCTATGTTGTCCTTGCCCTGCCCCCTCCCCTTCCTCTTGTGAACTCAGGCTTGTCTGGCTCCATAAAGTTCCAGCTGTCCTTCACCAAGTTTGCTGTGAAGACAAGAAAAGGAAAAGCACCTGTCTCCCTGCACAACCAGCAATGGCACACCTGGTATTTTTGGCTAGAGAACAAGCACATTAACATAAAAACATGTTTCCCCAAAGGAGCCCATTATGATGGGAACATTAATTTACAGCCTCAGATCCCTTGTCCCAGGGATTAAATCATTAGTGGCGCCGTTATGTTCTTGTTGTGGGTGAGTTTTCAGATTCTATTTTGGTAGAGGGTGCACATTGAGGGCACAGGTAAGTTTATATTCTGTAATACACACCCTATGGCTTATCTACATCTAAATTAGAATTTACTAATGGATATGTCCATTTCACACTGATGTGAGTAGAGATGATACAGAGACAGAGAGATGTAGAGAAACCTTTCATTCTCACCCCCATCCTCACTGCCCAGATGCGCACAGGACCCACCTTCGGTGTATTTGACACATGGAATATGCCTGTCTCTCTATAAAGATGGACTGGTGTTGTGTATACATACATGGACCATACTTCACATGTGTTAAATCTCAATCTCCCATCTTCTTCTCCATTTCACTTGGCCAAAGGTTTCGAGGTGTGTTGTGTTGCTGCTCCGTGTCACTCCACAGTTTGCTTCCTCCGCATTCTGTTTCCAACACCATGTAGTGGTCACCACGTTCCCAACATTCATCACATCACGAACAAAAGAACAGACAGCTGCCTGTGCCTGTCTCCCAGCGAGGCTGACCAAGGACTCCTCTGAGATGCTGGGCAAGAATTGGGTCACTAGTCCCAGGTCCATCCCACACTTCAAATGGCCAAGTCCTGCAGGGTGCTCACAGCCGTCCATAATCCTGGGCTCACATCTTTCTCAATATGATTGTTGCTATTCTGTTCTATGTAAAGCACTGATTGGTAATTTTAACTTGCGTGGTGAAAAATCTCTTCGTGGATGTATTAGTCATTTGGGCATCCATTTCTATGAATTGCCTGTTTATTTTCTTTACTCATTTCTCTATTGCATTGTTCTCACCTTTTCTTGTATTTGGCAGGGATTCCTCTTGGCTTTACTTCTTCCTTTTGGCTTGTCTTACTGTAACCCTCATTGTACAGATCTCCTTAATTTGGAGGTGACCTAATGTCTAGCTTTATGCTTTAGATTTATGATTTGACAGCTTTGTTAAAGCAATTATTTTCTTAATCCCTGTGATCCCCACTGGATTCCAAGGGTAGGAATGAGGCAGGGCAGCCTCGTACCCCCACCCCCAATGTTGAGAAGAGCATTTGTTATATTCATTCGTGAAGACGCATTCCGAGTATGGCTGAGACCAGCACCTCCTGCACTGTGTGCATTCAAGAAGTGGCAGCTCTTATTGTGAATGAGTGAGATTTTTCTCAAGGGAAAGCTCTAGATAAATGTAATGAAGCAATCTTCTGCAGAGAGAAAGACAAAATCACAACCAAAAAAATGGGAGTTGAAACACCAACAAACCTCAGTAAGTATGAAGGATTTCCTGGTTTTCATAAGCGGTTTGAACCTTTTCATTTAGTGAGGAAAGGTGAAGAGTAGATCCAGATTTTGGTTTGGGAGTAGCATTACCACAGCAGGATGTCTGTTTGTCTGGTTTGCTTTTGAAATAGAAGTGTTACAGATATGCATGGGTACTGTGGATACTGAGCTGATGTGCCATATCCTGGTGATTCACATGTAATACAGTGAGACTCTCCTGCAGGAATCTATTTAGAATTTTTGATCAGTTCCTCTAATTCCATGAAGGACACCAGGGCCTTCTCTGACTTCTTTTGGAGTCACCTGTGAGGTCTCACACATCCAGAGGCATCACTCTGCCAGATTTCAGGTTATACTACAAGTCCACAGTGATCAAAAAAGCATGGTAATGGCACAAAAAATAGAGATGTATGTCTATGTAACAGAATTGAAAACTCAGAGATGAAACCAGCCTCTGACCATCATCTGATCTTCAATAAACCAGACCAAAGTATACACTAGGGAAAAGAATCCCTATTCAATCAATGATGTTGAGAGAACTCGTTAGCCACATGTAAAAGACTGAAACTGGACCAGCATCTCTCACCGCTTATAAAAATTGGCTCATGATAGATAAAAGGTTTAAATCGAAGACATGAAATGATAAAAATTCTAAAGGAAAGTGTAGGGAAAACTCTAGATGATGTAGGCCTGGGGAAAGATTTTATGAAGAAGACGGCATCAGCATGGACAACATAAACAGAAATAAATCAATGGGACTTAGCTAAGCTGAAAAGCTTCAGCACAGCTAAGGACATGACAATCAAAGCAAACAGACAAACTTCAGAATGAGAAAAGATATTTGCATGTTATGAATCTGACAAAGGATTAATAACTAGAATCTGCAGAGAACTCAAATTAATCAACAAAAAAAGAGCAAGCAATCTTATCTGTCATTGGGTAAGAAACATGAAGAAGACAGGCAAATGTTTTTTCAAACACATGAAAAAATGCTCAACCCCTAATCATCAGAGAAATGCAAATCAAAACCACTCTGAGATATCCCCAAACTCCAGTCAGAATAGCCCACATCACAGTATCTGAAAGCCGTAAATGTTGGCATGGAGGTGGAGAGCCAGGGACACTCGTAGACTGTTGGTGGGACCACAAACAAATACAGTCCTGGAACAAACTGAACTTTTTTTTTTTTTTTGAGACAGAGCCTCAAGCTGTCACCCTGGAGAGAGTGCCGTGGTAGCACAGCTCACAGGAACCTCCAATTCCTGGGCTCAAGTGAGTCTCTTGCCTCTGCCTCCCAAGTAGCTGGGACTTCAGGTGTCTGCCACAATGCCTGGCCATTTTTTGGTTGCAGCTGTCATTGCTGTTTGGCGGGCCTAGGCTGGATTCGAACCCGCCAGCTCAGGTATACGTGACTGGTGCCTTAGCTGCTTGAGCCACAGGCACCGAGCCACAAAGTGAACTTTTAATGGTATGGAAAGTAGTATGGGGAATCCTCAAAGAGGTAAAAATAGACCTTCCATTTCATCCTGCAATCCCATTACTAGATATCTACTCAGAAGAAAATAAATCATTTTATCACAAGGATATTTGCATTAGAATGTTTACTGCAGCTCAATTCACAGTTGCCAAGACATGGAAGCAACCCAAATGCTCATCAATTCGTGAATGGATTAATAAACTGTGGTAAAGGCTCGGCGCCTGTGGCTAAGGCACCAGCCACGTACACCTGAGCTGGCAGGTTCGAATCCAGCCAGGGCCCACCAAACAACAATGACGGCTGCAACCAAAAAATGGCTGGGGATTGTGGCCTGTAGTCCCAGCTACTTGGGAGGTGGAGGCAGGAGACTAGCTTGGGCCCAGGAATTGGAGGCTGCTGTGAGCTGTGATGCCACAGCACTCTACCTAGGGTGACAGCTTGAGGCTCTGTCTCAAAAAATAAAAATAAAAATAAAAATAAACTGTGGTATATGTATGCCATGGAATATTATTCTTTATATCTTTAAAGATATCTGGATGGAGTTGAACACATTCTTCTTAGTAAATTATCACCTGGATGGAAAGGCAAGTATCCTATGTACTTGATATGAATCTGATAGAAAAACAACCACATGCCCATATAAGAGAATCCCACAAGTATGTTCAAGTGGGGGAGGGAAAGAAGAGGAGGGAGAAGGACTGGTGAGCTCTCCCCTGGCGGACGCTTCGCGAGGGTGCACAGCACACGCTCAGGATGAAGGACTCAACTGCCTCAACTACAACTTGAATTTTTACCTTAGAAATACAGACAATGTAACCAAATCATTCATAACCTATTAATCTGAATTTTTAAAAAAGAAGGATGGTGGCTCGGCGCCTGTGGCTCAGCGGGCTAAGGCGCCAGCCACGTACACCTGAGCTGGTGTGTTCGAATCCAGCCTGGGCCCACCAAACAACAATGACGGCTGCAACCAAAAAATGGCCAGGCGTTGTGACGGGCGCCTGTAGTCCCAGCTACTTGGGAGGCGGAGGCAGGAGACTCGCTTGAGCCCAGGAATTGGAGGTTGCTGTGAGCTGTGCTGTCACAGCACTCTATCCAGGGTGACAGCTTGAGGCTCTGTCTCAAAAAAAAGAAGGATGGAGTTGGACTCTACGTGTTGGTCAGACCCCAGGTGAGGGAAGTGGTCGCTAACCACTTAGAAATACACACAATGTAACCAAATCATTCGTAACCTATTAATCTGAATTTTTAAAAAAGAAGGATGGAGTTGGACTCTACGTGTTGGTCAGACCCCAGGTGAAGGAAGTGGTTGCTAACCTGCACATTGCTACCACTACCAGGAAGAGGGCTCCAGCCGCGTGTGAGCATAACCCACCCCAAACTGAGAAGTGGAGGGCAAAAAATTGTACTCGGTTACCTAGTAACTCAATTATGCCCTTGTTTGGTCATGCATTTATTTATAATATATGTACTTCACTGGGTCATTTGTTGATTCTACTAACTTTTTTTTTTGACACAGAGCCTCAAGCTGTCACCCTGGATAGAGTGCTGTGGCATCACAGCTCACAGCAACCTCCAATTCCTGGGCTTAAGCGAGTCTCCACCTCCCAAGCAGCTGGGACCACAGGCGCCCACCACAAGGCCTGGCCATTTTTTTTTTTTTTTTTTTGGTTGCAGCAGTCATTGTTGTTTGGCGGGCCCAGGCTGGATTTGAACCTGCCAGCTCAGGTATACGTGGTTAGCACCTTAGCCCGTTGAGCCACAGGCGCTGAGCCTCTACTAACATTTATTAAAAGTTCACTTTGGCTCAGCACCTGTGGCTCAACGCGCTAAGGCACCAGCCACGTACACCTGAGCTGGTGGGTTCAAATCCAGCCCGGGCCACCAAAGAATAATGATGGCTGCAACCAAAAAATGGCCGGGCATTGTGGCGGGCACCTGTGGTCCCAGCTACTTGGGAGGCTGAGGCAGGAGACTCGCTTGAGCCCAGCAATTGGAGGTTGCTGTGAGCTGTGATGCCACAGCACTCTATCCAGGGTGACAGCTTGAGGCTCTGTCTCAAAAAAAAAAAAAAAAGAAAGAAAAGAAAAAGTTCACTTTGTTCCAGGAAAAAAAAAAATTGGGTTATCTTATTGTCTAAAGTTTTATAGGAGGAAAAAGAAAACACCTCTTTCACAGTTTGGGGGAATAAAATCCCATATATAAGTTCCTTATGTAGGAGGGACACCCCCCCATTCTTTCCCTTTTTATTTGGAAATTGCCTGATTTGAGAGAGCAGCACAGCTACAGGTCAGGACTGGATCAGGCCAGTGGGGACAAATGACCTCTCAAGAAGATAAAGATAAATCTCCTGCATGAGGAGCTGCACCCAGCCAGTACCCAGTAAACATGGTGAAAATTGGGTTTAACAACGCAATAATTTAAACCTTTAAAATGGTTCCAAGGGAAAATAATCAAGTAAAGAAATGTCTATTCAAGAAAATTGACAAAAATTTGGCCACAAAAAGAGGAGTCTGCGGTGTTTGAACTAAGGCGGTGCCCTCCCCAGACTGGAGCAGCCACCCACGGGCTCCCTCCCTGCTCTGCTCCTGTCTGAAGCCTTCTTTCTGGGAAGAGTCAGAGCTCAGCATTTGTCACCCTGCTTCCAGCTACCTATTGCTGAGACTAAGTCCCTAAGCATCAGGTGAATGCAGTCAAGGAGTAGGGGCTCCATTTCTCCTTCCTGGAACTGAGACTGTGCCTTGGGCATGGAGCCCTGTCAGAAATTCCCCCCACTCAGGAGGCAGGGGTCCACATCAGGAGAAGCAAGATGACAAGAACTCAGACTGTTGTCCTCTCACTGCCAGGCATTTAGCTCCTGGAGTAGAGGTGTCACTAAGAGAGAAATTTGCTGTTGTCCCCACACTCATCTCCATGGCCCCTGCTCAGAGATTTTGCCTGGAGGTCTGAGAAGGAGAAGGGCTGGTGGAGTAAGGCTCAAAAGGATAACTCCAAATCTCTTCCCAAAGTAATTAACTTCATTTGCAACAAAGTATGGATAGGTTTAAGCTTACAGGTACTGTTAAGAATGGTGCAGGTTGTATGAAAAAATAAAAGTTCTAGAAGAGAGGGCAAGGAAAACACTTGATAATTTTGGCCTGGGAAAAAGATTTTATGAGGAAGACCCCACTGGCAATTGCAGCAATACTAAAAATAAATAAATGGGATTGGAGCAAGCAAAAAAGCTTCTGCACAGCTAAGGGTACCACAGCTAAAGCAAATAGATGGCCTTCAGAATAGGATAAGATTTTTGCATGTTACAATCTAACGAAGGCTGATAAATTAGAATCTACTGATAACTCACATTAATAAACAAGAAAAGATCAACCAACCCCATTTATAAGGGGGCAAGAAACTTAAACAGAAACTTCTCTAATGATGACAGGTGAATGGCTGGCAGAAACATGAAAAATTGCTCATTGTCTTTAATCATCGGAGAAATGCAAATCAAAACCACTCTAAGATATCACCTAATTCCAATGAGATTAGCCCACATCAAAAAGTCCCAAATCTGCAGATGCTGGTGTGGATGTGGAGAAAAGGGAAACCTTCTACATTGCTGGTGGGATTGTAAACTAATACAACCTTTTTTTTTTTTTTGAGACAGAGCCTCAAGCTGTCACCCTGGATAGAGTGCCGTGGCATCACAGCTCTCAGCAACCTCCAATTCCTGGGCTCAAGCGAGGCTCCTGCCTCCGCCTCCCAAGTAGCTGGGACTACAGGGTCCCGCCATAACGCCCAGCCATTTTTTGGTTGCAGCCGTCATTGTTGTTTGGCGGGCCCGGGCTGGATTCAAACCCACCAGCTTAGGTGTACATGGCTGGTGCCTTAGCCTGTTGAGCCACAGGCGCCAAGCCAACTAATACAACCTTTACAGAAAGAAGTATTGGAGAATTCTCAAAGAACTAAGTCAACCTTCCATCTGATTTGCAATTCCATTACTAGGTGTCTACCCAGAAGAACAAAAATCATTTTACTTTACGTTAACGACATTTGCATCAGAATGTTATTGCAGGTCAATTCCTAATTGCCAAGTGTGGGTGCAACCCAAATCCCCATCAGCCCACGAACAGATTAACAAATTGTGGTATATGTATACCATGGAATACTGTAAAGCCATCAGAAAAGATGGAGATTTTACATCTTTCCTGTTTATCTGGATGGAGTTGCAACACATTCTTCTTAGTAAAGTATCTCAAGAATGGAAAAAAATATCTAATGTACTCAATACTGATATGAAACCAATATATAAACAATTATAAGCCCACACAAGCATAAAACACAAATACAGTCTAAAGGGAAAAGGGAGAGAAAGGAGGGGGAGGAGGGAGGGCAATTGATAAGATCTCAATTTGCATGAAGTGAGGGTCTATGGCCTCTTGGGTGAAGGGCTCAACTACAACTTGAACTTTCCTTAGAAGTGAGAACGCTATAACCTAAAAATGTGTACCCTTGTATTAATTTGAAATGAAAACAAAATAATAAAAAAAAGAATGGTGCAGTTTGTGTGAAAGGGTCGGAGAAGACACAAATGTAATAAGACACAGCCTGGACTGCGTGCTGGCTAGTTTGAAGGAGTGATTGAGGTACAGCACAGCCCTGAAGAGCCTTCCTGGGGTCAGAACAAATATCAGACACTATTTCTTTTAAGCTATTCCTTCATTGGTTTAGTTTGAAGAGTAATTTATGCCCAGAGCATGATTGAAAAGGCAATATACAAATGACCAATAAACAATGAAAAGATGCTGGGCAGCATTAGTTATCAGGGAAATGCAAATAAAGACCACAGCGAGATATGACTTCACAACCAGAAGGATGGCTATAATAAAATCAATCATAACAGGTATTGGAAAGGATGTGAAGAAGTTTGAGGCCTCATACACTGCTAGTGGGAATATTAAAATGATTGACGTATCCACTTTGGAAAATAGTGTGGAAGTACCTCAATTAAACATAGAGCCATCTTATGACCCAGCAATTCCACTCCTGAACACCCAAGAGAAATTAAAACACAAAAATTTGTACATGAATGTTCATAGCAGCATTATTCATAATAGCCACAAGGCGGGAACAGCCCAAATGTCCATCAGCTGACACATGGGAAAACAAAATGTGGCATATTCATACAATGGGATATTTTCAGACATAAAAAGGGATATAGTGCTGATTATGCCTCATTATGGGTGAAGCTTGAAAGCAAGCTAAGTGAAAAAACAGTCACAAAAAAATACTATGTAATTCCATTTGTACGGAATGCCCAGAATAGGGAAATATAGAGAGACAGAAAGTAAAACAATAGTTGCTAAGGACTGGGAGAGTGCATGGGGAGGTAGGAGGAGGACAGCCAAAGATACAGGGTTTCTTTCTCTTTTTCTTTTTTTATTTTAGAGCCAGGATCTTATTCTATTGCCCAGGCTTAAGAGCAATGGCATAATCATAGCTCCCTGCAGACTCCAACTCCTGGCTTCAGGCAATTCTCCTGTCCTCAGCCTTTCAAGTATCTAGGACTACAGGTGTACACCACCATGCCCAGGTTTGTCTGTTTGTTGTTTTTGTTTTTATGTATAAATTACATTTTGCTATTCTACCCAGGCTGATCGCAAACTCTTGGCCTAAAGGGTCCTCCTGCCTTGGCCTCTCAAAGTACTAGGATTACAGATATGAGCCAATGCATTCAGCCCAAGGTCTTTGTTTTTGTTTTTGTTTTGAAGTGATGAAAATGTTCTAAAATTGGCTGTGGTGATGGTTTTATGAAAAGCCGTTGAATTGTATGCTAAATGGATACATTTTATGGTATGTGAATTATATCTTAATAACTTTGCTAAGAAGAAAGTCTCAAGTTGTTTCCATCAGTATACATATAGAACTGTCTCATTTTTTATAATAACTGTATATTCCCCAGGACAGATAGGCCATGATTTCACTTTAACCATTACCCTAATGGACATTCATGTTCTTCCTGATACTGCATTATTACTAACAATGACATAAGGAATGTCTTTGCAACCCTTCCTTGTGTTCTTATGTAACTATTTTTGGTGGGCTATTTTCCTAGATGTTTTAGCCCATGGAAGACCAGAGTCAGAAAAACCTGACTTAGGATTTTGTGGCATTATGGCAATCTTGATGAAGCCTTCTGTGGAAGATTGGTTGTCAACATTTACTTATTTAGTCACATAGTCTTTAATTCATCTGATTTATTAAGGATCAAGGTTGGCCAGGCCCTTGTCTTGATGCTGAGGATTTAGGCACCAGGATCTCATCCTCGGGAAGGGTGGTGGGAGGGAATGGGGACAGTGAACAGGAAATTGCAATACTCTGTGATATACCAAGAGCATCCAGCCCTCCAGAAAGGCTACCTAGCCAGGCTCACACCAAGTCCTTGACCACTACCAGGCCCTGCAGACATATATAGTCTTCCCATGTGTAGAAATTATAAGCATAATCATGGCAACATATACTTAATAACATAAAAATACACACATACATGTAAATGAAAGCCCCAGGGACACACAAGTGCCCATCAGTAATAGAGTGGAGGAACAATTGTGCCATATTCATGTAGTGGAACTACAGAGAGGAGGGGAACAGGCCACACTCAGCATAGACAAATCTCACTACGTTGAGTGAATTAAGCTAGTCACAAAAAAATTCATGGTATACTATCGTATGCTTTCTTTTATTTAAAATTCAAAACAGATACTACAGGCATCTTTAGTGCAGAGGAATGCTGTCTTAAAAAGGAAAAGGACAAATAACATCAGAAAATTAACTGCCATAAATTAGCATAGTGACCAACTTTGTGAGTGAGACAAAGTGAGAGAGAGAGAATGAGTGAGGGGTGATTGAGAGAGAGAGAATGTGTAAATGAGAGAGAGTATAAGTGAGAGAAAGAGCAGAGGGTGGAAGCAGATGCCCCTGAGGACTAGCTTCCACAGGGCTGACCGGCAGGTGCCCCACACTATTAACAGCCCCATGGGTCCCATGCTGATAGGAAACACCTCTACCTCTGTCTCTGGGGGAGAAGCTGAACTGCCCAGCTGCAGCACAGTGCCACTGCTTCTTAGATAACATCCTAACAGCCCCACAAAGGCATCACCAGACAGGAGAGATGTCCCACCCCAAATCCCCAACTTGCAAGTGGTAGATCTGAGACTCAGACCTGATTCCAAATTCCAGCCTCTTTCTGCCCCCTAAGTGGTATTCCAAAAGACTTCCCACCCCTAAGAGAGAAGGAAATTACCACCTATGAGGTGCTTTCCTCAGGTTCCCTGGATTTTCCTCTCTCTCTCTAGTCATCTTTAAATCCTCTTTCTGATTATCTCTGCATATCTTTTATTATTTGGATTGATGAACTTTTTTTGCCCTAATTATATGAAAATGCTTCTTTTGAGACAAGTCTCTTTTTGTCACCCAGGCTGGAGAACAGGAGTGCAGTGATGTGATCGTAGCTCACTGCAGCCTTAACCTCCCATGCTCAAATGATTCACCTGCCACACTTTCCCAAGTAACTGGGACTACTATTTTTTTTTTTTTTTTTGTAAGGACATAGTATCACTATGTTGCCCAGACTGGTCTCAAACGTGGGGGCTTGTTATGGAGAGAGTGAAACGGACCACTAAACAAATCAATTATAAGATGCCAATGGGAGTTTTTATTAAGACTGGCCAGCCAACTGCCTTCTTAAGTCATAAGTGCAGTCCAGATCAGTTTGGAAACAGAGTTTTCATAGGGTCAATGATGCAGGAACAGAAGCAGCAAGCGAGGGGTCAGATTTCACAACCGGTATGTTCAGAAGCAGATTTATGGCATTTGTGGTTACTGGTCAACTAGCTAAGCAAAAATAGTTTTAAAACAATGGAGTCACTTGTGCTTTTTTTTGCAAGGCCCCAGGGTGCCAGTGAGACTTCTCTTTTTCCCCAATTTCCACATCTTTGTCTCTTTGGTAGTGGGGAGGGGTTTATTAGTAACAGGGAGTTGTGGCCCCCATTCCTCACCCCTTCCTTACGTTTCCTTGCCCCCATCTCAGACTCAAGCAATCCTCCTGTGTCAGCCTTCCAAAGTACTGGGATTATGGGTATGAACCCCTACATCTGGACAATTATGCCCAATTTTGATATTGTTCCTGAAGATTTTCTGCTAAATCCAAAAAGATGAAAAAAAAATCACTAATCAAGTTGTATTACATGATACTGGGAACACATGTGAGGCTGAAAGCCAATCTTTCAAGATGGATCCTGTGTAGCCTAAATTTAAAGTAGAGCCTAGAGGTCACCAAGCACTCTGAGTTCACAAAATAAACCCATACCTCTTTAAATTTGGGATTTTCAGAGCTCACTTGAGCCAACCAATCAGAGCTCACTTGCTTTGACCAATCGGAGCTTAGCTGTATCACCCAGTCCAAACTAAGTAAGTTTGCAATCTTCATTTGCATAAGAGAACCTGGCTGGGAACTTGGCAGCAACTTTTCCTATAAAACTTGAACCTTCCTTTTGTAGTGAAACCTTTATCTCCTTGGTTTGTATACTGTTCAGTGTAATAAGTCTCTATCATCCAGACTCTTTTCCAGGAGACTAATTTACAATCTTGGTGTCATAAGTGGGATTAGATTTGCCCCTCTATTCTCCTCCCAGCTGTGTCCAGAACCAATCTGTTGATGCTGTCAAGGGGTCCCTTAAGCTCAGTTTTCTTCTCTGTGCTACAAGCCTCAGCTAAGTCTTCTTGAATTTAGACTCCTCATGCTTTTGTTGAGGTCTCAGAAACTTAACTTTCCCTTAAAAACCCTCAATCTGAACACTGGAAGAGATTGTCCTTTTGGCTCCAGGCTTCAGAAGGGTCCTTCCCAGATTGCTCTATTATCTGGACCTTCTCTGTGGGGCCTGGGTTTAGAACAGGCCTTCCCAGTTGGTTCCTTGTACCCAGACCCCAGAGGGGACATTTCCTGTTGGGTCCGATTTAAGGAGCCTTCCTAGTTGGACTTGGCCAGTCTATAAGGTTTTATGGGGACACTTTTGCCAAGTCAGTGTAATGGGTAGCCCATGTTGTACAGTTTTCCCTGTGAGTCAGCAACCTTCTGGCACTTCAGCTGGCTTTATGAATAAGAATTATGGCCTTAATAGTTGTAATTGGCCAAATGTCTGAATAAAAATTACCAAGGATAATCTTAAACTATGTTGGCAAAAAGGAGGCTCCTTCAAAATTCTAAACTTACTTATCTCTGTGCATAATTAGGCAAAGAAAATCTGAACCTCCCAGAGTCAATAGAAAGTCTTTTTTTTCAATTAGTGCTTTGAAAATTCTAAACAGAATCAAGAGGCTACCACTGCCTGCCTTAGAGGACATAATTCCAAGTTGAGCAAGCACCTTAATGAAATAGAAAGAGATTAGCATGTGTAAGACTGAAACTGAAGCTCTGAAAACGTCTTTGAAAGACCCTTTCATTAGCCCTCCTCACCCGCCACTCTGCCTGTCTTCTGTGCCTTTTCATTCCCTTCATTCCCTCCTTCCTCTTTCACCTGAATATTTTGAAAAGGTTTCAACATTTTCTTCAGGCTTATCTGTATGTTCTCTCATTTAGTCTTAGGATGAATTTCTGTGATTTTGTGTTCCCTTGGCATCCATTTTTTATCCATCTCTAAAAAATGCAGACTTCTTGGAGAAATGTAAATTCTTTCTGTGCTTGGAGTTGTAAATATGCTACCTTGTTTTCTCTAAACTTTGGTAAGGTCTTTAGCCATTTGGGAGAGATAAATATTAACCTCATCCGTTTATAGAGATGCTGAATCAAAGTGTCTTTTAAAATAGTGAATTTTACCTGACTCAGGTAAAATTTTTAAAAATTTTAAAATTAAAGCTGCAAGTTCTTCATTTGCAATCTATTGGGATACAGATAAATGAGTACTCATAAATTAAGCAAATAAGCCCAAATGATTTTCAAGTTCATGTGACATAATAATCTTTCGGCAGATAGGATTAGCCTAATACTTCTGGTTTGCTGATAATGGCTATGTCTGTTGAGTTATCAGCAAAGTGGCAATGTATTTAACTTTAGTGTTCTTACTTACATGATACTTGCCTAGCATGCAATAATAAACAGTTTGATAGAAAATTGTGCTTCAAATGGTGGCTAGATTTCTCTAGTGTTTCATGAAGTCTTTCAAATGCCATTAAGAGTAAACAAATTGAATTAATGTAAATAGGATGCATTTGTAAATGAACTTTTGATAATAGTTTGATAATATGAAAACTTGAAAATATTTCTCAAATATCTTTAGTAACTATATCCTTAAAGTTTTGCTAAACTAAATTAAGTGATGATGTCCATTGAATATCTACATCATTTCCAGATAAGAAGTAATGCGGAGACATTTTTTGCTGAATATGAGTTCAGGCTCATATACCTTTGGTTTCTTATTTTGAAGAAACAAAAGTTATTTGGATCTGTTGGTAAATATATCCTGTTCCATATTTAAAAAGTTAATCTGTTAGAAATTCTGTGTATCTGGAAATTGTAAAGGGTGTATTCATGGATTGTTGGCACATGATTGATGATTAATAGTTGCTTACTCCCTAGGTTTTTCTGAAATATAGGATTGAGTTAACATTGAAATTAGTGTGTGTGGCACTAGAGATGGCCAGATGCAGTGGCTCACACTTGAAATCCTAGCACTCTGGGAGGCTGAGGCAGGTGGACTGCCTGAGCTCACAGGTTCAAGACCAACCTGAGCCAGAGCAAGACCCCCATCTCTAAAAAAAAAAAACTACAGCCAGGTGTTGTGGTGGGTGTGTATAATCCCTACTATTCAGGAGGCTGAGGCAAGAGAATCGCTTGAGCCCAAGAGTTTGAGGTTGCTGTGAACTATGACACCATGGCACTCTACTCAGGGCAACAAAGTCAGACTCTGTCTCAAAAAAAATAATAATAAACTACTAGAGATGAGAAAGACACTTCTATATGTAAGTATATGAGAAGGGTAAGGTGTATTTTTGGCAATAAAGGTTGAAAAGAAAAGAGAATGATTGTACTCTGGAAGGCTGAGGCAGGTAGATCACTTGAGCTCACAAGTTCAAGACCAGCCTAAGCAAGTGCAAAACCTCATCTCTAAAAAAATAGCTGGGTGTTGTGGCAGGCACCTGTAGTCACACCTACTTGGGAGGCTAAAGCAAGGGGATCTCTTTGAACCCAAGAGTTTAAGGTTGCAGTGAGCTATGGTGCCATGGCACTCTACTGGGGGCAAGAAAGTGAGACTCTGTCTCAAAAAAAAGAAAGAAAGAAAGGAAAGAGAATAATCTTGTATGAGAAAGAATCTTGTGTGGCAAATTTTCATTCTAGAGTAAAATTACTGATTATTTTAGAAATAGGTAGGAATCACAGGACAAAGCAAAAAATCCAAAAATGTCAAAAATGACCAGTGTAAGTCATAATAAAGTTTGTAAAAAAATGTATAAACAAATTTTGGTTACATCTAGAAGGAAATTATTTATGGGTTTTTCTTGAGATTAAACTTTGATATTAAAAACACAGATATAGAACTTAAAAATTTGGCCTTCTGTTTTAAAACAACAAAGTTTCTTAAAATATAATTTGCTATTAGTAAAATTGCAAGAGATTTTGATTCATTCTGAAATCTGTTTCTTTAATGGCTGAAAGGACAGCATTGCTAATAAACTAACAGGAAAAAAAAAATAAATCAACAGAAGAAAAAGAAGGGAGAGATCACAGCACCTGATTGCCCCTTCGTTTGATTAACCATTTGGGTTTAAATTGTTTCTTTGAAGAGTTTGTTTTCGCAGCACTTGAAAAGAATGTTTCTTCCACCACATCCACTGGACCCATATTCCAGGGAAATGGTAAGCCAGCCTCACAGAGAAGAGGAAAAAAGGGAAAAACAAACACAGTCACTTCACATTTGCCTCTTACTCTCAGCTGGCAATAATAACTATTCTTTTTCTTTCTTTATCCAGATAAACACACACACACTCCACCCCCCTACCCCTAGGTGGCACTCCTTTTTTTTCCCTTTCATACTAAGCCCTTTCCTCTAGTGGTTGGGAGACAGATAACTTTTTTTTTTTTTTTTTTGAGACAGAGCCTCAAGCTGTTGCCCTGGGTAGAGTGCTATGGCATCACAGCTCACAGCAACCTCCAGCTCTGGGGTTTAAGCGATTCTCTTGCCTAAGCCTCCTAAGTAGCAGGGACTACAGGTGCCCGCCACAACACCTGGCTAGTTTTTGGTTGTAGTTGTCATTGTTGTTTGGCAGGCCCAGGCTGGAGTTGAACCCGCCAGCTCCGGTGTATGTATATATGGCGCCCTAGCCGCTTGAGCTACAAGCACTGAGCCT
>CAUYON010109290.1:0-13072 GCA_963573935.1 Arctocebus calabarensis
TTGAGGCAGAGCCTCAAGCTGTCACCCTAGGTAAAGTGCTGTGTCATCACAGCTCATAGCAACCTCCAACTCCTGGGCTCAAGCGATTCTCTTGCCTCAGCCTCCCAAGTAGCTGGGACTACAGGTGCCTGCCACAATGCCTGGCCATTTTTTGGTTGCAGCCATCATTGTTGTTTGGCAGGCCCAGGCTGCATTCGAACCCACCAGCTCAGGTGTATGTGGCTGGCGCCTTAGCCGATTGAGCCACAGGCGCTGAGCCGATTTAGTAGGCTTTTAATGGATTCTCTGTTATTGGAAGCATTCAAGGGAAGGTATCAGAACCCCTTGTGTAGGACACTGTGATGTGGAGTACTGCTTTAGGTGTCAGGAGGGAGTGGATACCTGAATCACTCTGGCCATATCTAGTGAGGGCTTGCCTTCCTTCTTTCTTTCCTTCCCTCCTTCCTTCTTTCTTTCCTTCTCTCTCTCTCCCCTTCCCTCCCTCCCTTCCTTCTTTCTTTCCTTCCTTCCTTCCTTCCTTCCTTTTTTCTTTTCTTCTCTCTCTCCCCTTCCTTCCCACCCTTCCTTCTCTCTTTCCTTTCTTCCCCTTCTCTCCCCTTCCCTTTCTCCCTCCCTCCCTTTTTCTTTCTCTCTCTCTTTTTCTTTTCTTTCTTCTTTCTTATTTAGAGATGGAGGTCTCCGTCTGTTGCCCAAGCTGGTAAGTAATGATGCAAACATAACTCACTGTAACCTTGAATCTTTGGGCTCAAGCATCCCACCGACCTCAGCCTCCCAAGTTGCTGGGACTACAGTTGCAACCCACTGCACCTATCTCACAGTGAAGTGCCAAAAACTGAAAAAAAAAAAAAAAGCTAACAGATGTATATGGGATTAATATGTACAAAATGACAGTTTTCTGGAATAGGGATGTAAATACCTGACTGGACGGATGCACGTACAAAAGATAACAGTATATTACCTTTGGAAGGTAGGGTTACGGCTGATTATTTTTCCCTTTTTGTTTTGTTTTGTTTTGTTTTACAAATTTTCTGCATTCTGCAAGTAACATTTTTGTGGTTAGGGGAAAAAAACACTATTAAAAATTTGTTTTTCCAGGGCGGCGCCTGGGGTTCAAAGGAGTAGGGCACCTGCCCCATATGCCAGAGGTGGCGGGTTCAAACCCAGCCCCGCCCAAAACCCACAAAAAATAAAATAAAATAAAATAAATTTGTTTTTCCACTATTTCTCTTTTCCAAATGTGATCCATTATCCTTGGACTAAGCCCCTGCTATCTTCTGATTATGCAACTAGTCCCACAGAGTCTCCTCCCACAAACCTCCCAGACAGGCACAAACGGACACGCCCAGATGTTTCTGAATCTACCAAAGAACTGGAACAAGCCTGTGGGGTGGGGTAGGGTGGTACTGTCTTTCCCAAGGCACTGTGGAAGGAGGTATAATGGCTTAAAATTCTTTGGAGTCTGACTTTTCTGCCACCCACATACTCCCCAGCTTCTATTTATTTTGGAGGGCTGTTTTCCTATAAGCACAACCATGATCACCTTTTCACATCAAAACACATGGCCTGCCGAGAAACCGAAGAGTACAACCTGCTGCTTTCTGTTGGCTACGGGAAACGCTCCAACAGCAGGAGAACAAATGCAACAAAGCAAAAACGCATTTTGTACATCTTCTGACATTGACATGGGAGGGGACCAGGAAAATCATTATGTTTGATGAGGTATGGCATAGGGATTAGAAAGGGCTAAAGGTACCCCCCAACTCCCACCTTCTCTCCTGTATTATCCCCACGGGTGGCTCAGCCGACCTGACACCTGGTGGCTGGGCTGATAGATGGGATTTGAGTCCTGACTCTGCCATGTAGAAGCCGATTTTCATGAGCGACTTAGTCTCTGCTCAAGTTTTCACATCCCTAAAGTGGAGATACCACTAGTGATCACCTCTCAAGGTGGTTTTCTGGACTGAGTATGAAATGTACAATATGGGTCACAGCCTGGCACAGGGGAGGGAGCCGGCACCAGTGGTGTTACTGACACCCCCCACTCCGAATATCTCATTCTTATCACTAGCACAGCATCAGACATGCTGAACCCCTGATCACCCCCTTTTCTCTAAACTTTTCCTCTCTGGCTTAGGTCATGACACTACCCAGCAAAGGTCTGATCCAGAGGCCAGAGTGGCATCCTTGATACCTCCTTCTTTCAGTCCCCGAAACCAATCCATTGCCAAGCCCTGGTGACCCTGCCTCCTCACTATCTAACATCTTCCTGTCTCTGTTGCCATTACCTCTCCCCTGGAACACTGAGTGCACCTTCTGATTGTTCTCCCCATACCCTTCTTGGCCCACAAATCCTTGTCCCCACTGCAGCCAGAGAGATCTTAAAGTACAAATCAGGTCTTATTGTTCTTCTCTTCTCAAAAACATTCATGACTTCCAATTGCATTTAGGCGATACAAGGTTCCCGAAACCATCCCAGTCTGACCTCTGCTCACTCCACCAGTCTCAGTCTACACACTCTCCCTTTCAAGGCATACAAGGCTCCCATATGTTCTGTCATTCCTTGAAAACATCAGCTCTTTGCAGCTTTAAGGACTCTGAATGTTCTTCTCTCTCCCGAGGACATTCTTCTTTCCCTCTTTTTTTTTTTTTTTTTTTGAGACAGTGTCATCATGTCTCCATTGGTAGAGTGCTGTGCAGTCACAACTCACAGCAACCTCAAACTCTTGGGCTTAAGAGATTCTCTTGCATAAGCCTCCCAAGTAGCTGGGACTACAGGCGCCTGCCACAACACCTGGCTACTTTTTGTTGCAGTTGTCACTGTTGTTTAGCTGGCCAGGCTGGGTTTGAACACACCACCCTCCGTGTATGTGGCTGGCACTATAACCACTGCTATGGGTGCCTAGCCATCTTCTTTCCCTCTTGGCCTGGGTCACTGAGATCCCTTTTTTTTTTAGAGACAGAGTCTTGTTTTGTTGCCCTTGGTAGAGTGCTGTGGTGTCATAGCTGATGGCAACCTCCAGCTCTTGGACTTAAGCGATTCTCTTGCCTCAGCCTCTCAATTAGCTGAGACTATAGGCACCTGCCACAATACCCAGCTATTTTTTGTCGCAGCGTGGCCAGGGCCAGGTTTGAACCTGCTACCCTCAGTATATGGGGCTGGTACCCTACTCACTGAGCCACAGGTGCTGCCTGTCACTGAGACCCTTTCTTTAGGTAGGCCTCAGCTTCAATGCCCTTTCCACAAAGAGTCCGTCTCTAGCCTCCAGTCTAAAGCAGCCCTTCCTGTTATTTTCTTTTCCTGTACTTTCCTTCAAGGTGCTTTTCACATAGTATGTTTTTTTTTTTTTTTTTTTGAGACAGAACCTCAAGCTGTTGCCTTGGGTAGAGTGCTATGGCATCACAGCTCACAGCAACCTCCAGCTCCTGGGCTCAAGCCATTCTCCTGCCTCTGCCTCCCAAGTAGCTGGGACTACAGGCGCCCGCCGCAATGCCCGGCTATTTTTTTTTTGGTTGCAGTCGTCATTGTTGTTTGGTGGGCTGGGCTGGATTCGAACCCGCCAACTCAGGTGTATGTGGCTGGCACCTTAGCTGCTTGAGACACAGGCGCTGAGCCTGATTTTTTTTTTTTTTTAAGTATCTGTGGATTCCTTTAATGTCTGTCTATAAGGAACTGAGGTCTTAGTCCAATAGTCCACAAGGAACTAAATCCTAGCAGCAGTCATGTGAAGGAGCCTGGAAGAGCTTCCCAGGCCAGTTTTGAGAGTCTGAGAGCAAGAGACCCAGCTAAGCCATGCCCAGATGCCTGACCCACAGGAGCCATGGTATAATAAACGATGTTATTGGCCTCTAAGTCTGGGGGCAACTTGTTGTGCAGCAGTAGATAGCTAACACAGCCACTAAACTGGTTTCCGAAACTGCTAATGGGTGATAGCATATAAATTAAAAAGTGCTGATCTAGTTCTAAGTTCAGGTCCTGGGCTGGGCATTCAGGGGTGAATAAGATGTGCTCATTGCCTTCAAAGAGCTTCTAGTGTCTTTGAAGTTCTTAAATTTGATAGGATATATGCATTTCTGGAACAGGGTTCAAATAGGTTACAGTAACATTAAACAAAAGGCTCACCGAGGCTGAGGGAGACCATTGTAATAAGAATGGGGTTACCTTGCTTGGGGAGTCTTGGGAAAACACAGGCTTTGTAGGAGGACACATAGGGTTTTTTTCCATACCCGGAAAGGTTTAGGGCAGGGAGGAGGAGCCTGTGAAGAAGAACTCTGTTCAGAGGAAGGATCAGAGTGGCCACAAGTCTTATCTTACTTTTGCTGCGGTTGGGACTTGTGGATAACTCACTACGTTGGGGAAGGATGACTGGGGCTGCTGTGAATGCTGAGAACAGTGGCTGCATACTAAGTGCTGTGTGTTGTTGCTGTGGTTTTATTTGTGTCATCTATTTCTGGCCCTAGTAGTGTTTATTTATTTGTAGTTTTTGGCCAGGGCCGGGTTTGAATCCACCATCTAGAGGATATGAGGCCAGCACCCTCCTCCTTGAGCCACAGGAACTGCCCAGTACTGTTTCTTTTTATTTATTTATTTTTGAGACAGAGACTTACTTTGTCACCTTTGGTAGAGTGCCCTGGCGTCATAGCTCACAGCAACCTCAAACTCTTGGGCTCAAGTGATTCTCTTGCCTCAGCTTCCCAAGTAGCTGGGACTATAGGCGCCCGTCACAACTGGCCATTTTTTGGTTGAAGCCGTCATTGTTGTTTGGCGGCCCGGGCTGGATTCGAACCCGCCAGCTCAGGTGTATGTGGTTGGCGCCTTAGCCCGTTGAGCCACAGGTGCTGAGCCCCCTCTACAACTTCTTTAAGTCTGGCCTGCTCTCCCACATAGACCACCAAAAGGACCTTCTCCTGGGTCTTTCCAATGCTTAATAGTTGCATGGGTAGGCAATGGAGTTAGACTATGAAGTTAGAGTTCCAATTCTCCTACTCAGTATATGTGTGATCTTTGACAACCTCTTTAACTTCTCTATGCTTTATTTTCCTCATATTTAAAATGAGACTGGCTCGGCACCTGTGGCTCAAAGGGCTAAGGCGCCAGCCACGTACACCTGAGCTGGCGGGTTCGGATCCAGCCCAGGCCCTCCAAACAACAATGACGGCTGCAACCAAAAAATGGCCAGGCGTTGTGGTGGGTACCTGTAGTCCCAGCTACTTGGGAGGAGGAGGCAGGAGACTCACTTAAGCCCAGGAATTGGAGGTTGCTGTGAACTGTGATGCCACAGCACTCTACCCAGGGTGACAGCTTGAGGCGCTATCTCAAAAAAAATAAAATAAAATAAAATAAATAAATAAAACGAGGCTGGCAGTGCCTGTGACTCATCGAGTGGGGCGCCGGCCCCATATACCGAAGGTGGCGGGTTCAAACCTGGCCTTGGACGAACTGCAAAACAGAAAAATAGCCGGGCATTGTGGTGGGCGCCTGTAGTGCCAGCTACTTGGGAGGCTGAGGCAAGAGAATCGCCTAAGCCCAGGAGTTGGAGGTTGCTGTGAGCGGTGTGACGCCACGGCACTCTACCCCGGGTGATAAAGTGAGACTCTGTCTCTACAAAATAAATAAATAAATAAATAAATAAAATGAGGCTGTTAACAGGTGTGTGAGCATGCACATGTGTGTCTTTGCATGTTATGTGCATGGGAAAATTGAATAGTATAAAGTGTCTCATAGAAAATTGATGATTCTTTGGACTATTCTGCCATCCTGCCCTAATAATTCAATACTGGGCCAGTCACCCAAGCTACAATAGAATGAAATATTCATGAGAATGGAAAATTAGTTTCAAATAATAAAGGGCCTCCTATTTCACAGGAATAAATGTATATTTAATATCATATTAAACTAACATGTGATTTGAGATCGGAAAGAATGGGTCACCGATTTTGTAAATAAACAATCTTGGCCTTTCTGCCTCCACTGACACTGCCCTATCTGTGCAAAAGCCTGTGGTGAAGGGAGGCAAACAGGAAGCAGGTCCTGAAGTTCCATCCCACACAAGATGGACTCATGAGTGTGCCAAATTTGAGCCATTTCTGCAAGACAGAATCGAAGTAAAAGGAAAACTTGGGAATCTCAGTGGTGGGATTGTAATCATTGAAAGGAGCAAGACCGTTGGCTCGGCCCCTGTGGCTCAGCGGGCTAAGGCACCAGCCATGTACACCTGAGCTGGCGGGTTCGAATCCAGCCCGGGCCACCAAACAACAATGACGCTGTAACCTAAAAATGGCCGGGCGTTGTGACAGGCGCCTGCAGTCCCAGCTACTTGGGAGGTGGAGGCAAGAGACTCGCTTGAGCCCAGGAATTGGAGGTTGCTGTGAGCTGTGATGCCAGCTCCACAGCAACCTCCCTATCCAGGGTGAAAGCTTGAGGCTCTGTCTCAAAAAAAAAAAAAAAAAAAAGAAAGGAGCAAGACCATAACTTCTGAGGTGCTCAGAAGTATTTTTCCAAAAGGTACTTGAGATATTTCATCTAAAGTATCTGAAGAATCTTTGTGATTGGTTTCAGGTAGTTGCTAATAGCAGAGAATTACAAATTATGTCAAATTAACCAGGGCAAAGAAGAGGAGGAAGATGAGGATTAAAATTCATGTATCTGGAAAAATTTTGTATAAATAAATCTCGGAAACCAAAATGGCAATTTATCCTTGTATCTCTGCAGAATGGATTGAATAGAAAAATGGAAATCATGGTAAAGGGGCTTTGCTCGGGTTGCCCCTAACTTATTTACTACTAGATATGTATTTTTTTTTCTGCTTCAAAATTTTCAATTCTCATGGTAGTATTACCAAAATAGAAGGAGAAGGCATCTTCTGAGCATGTGTGGAGATATGAAGTTTGGTTACTCACTGTTTTATTTCTAAAAGTGGGACTGTCAATTTTATCTGGGTTTCTTCTCAAAGAAAGATTCAGAAATACAAGTAAGAAGCCCCTTTCAGTCATTAAAAGCAAAACGGGTGACTTCTTTCCAAGAGTCTCTTGTGGGAAAATGATAGTGCCACTAAAATTCATGTTTCTGGGGGAAATCTGTGTGGCAATTTTATATATCCATATTTTCTAATTAGGTCTATGGCTCCTTTTCCTTACATGAAGCTAATTTCTCTTTCCATCATAGAAAACTTTGCCTTCAAAACACTTAAATATTTTCGAATTGTGTTGGCATTTAGATAAGTGATTGTTTTATTTCATTTTATTTTTTGAGACAGACTTTGTTGCCCTGGGTAGAGTGCTCTGGAGTCAGAGTTCATAATAACCTCAAACTCTTGGGCTCATGTGATCCTCTTGCCTCAGCTTCCCAAGTAGCTGGGACCTCAGGTGCCCGCCACAACACCTGGTTACTTTTTGACATGTGGTCTCACTCTTGCTCAGGCTGGTCTCAAATTCCTGAGCTCAGGCAAGCCGTTCACTTGGCCTCCCAGAGTGCTAGGATTACAGGTGTAAGACACCCCACTTGGCCTGATTGTTTTATTTTTTATTTTATTTTATTTTTTTTTGAGACAGTTTCACTATGTCGTCCTCGGTAGAGTGCCTGGCATCATAGCTCACAGCAACCTCAAACTCCTGGGCTTAAACGATTCTCTTGCCTTAGCAATAGCTGGGACTACAGGTGCCCACCACAATGTCCGGCTATTTTTTTCTTTTTTCTTTCTTTTTTTTTTTTTTGTAGAGACAGAGTCTTACTTTATCACCCTTGGTAGAGTGCTGTGGCGTCACACAGCTCATAGCAACCTCCAACTCTTGGGCTTAAGCGATTCTCTTGCCTCAGCCTCCTGAGTAGCTGGGACTACAGCACTTGCCACAATGCCTGGATATTTTTCTGTTTTGCAGTTCGGCGAGGCCAGGTTTGAACCCGCCACCTTCGGTATATGGGGCCGGCCCCCTACTCGATGACCCACAGGTGCCGCCCCTTGCTATTTTTTGTTGCAGTTGATCCAGGCCGGGTTCAAACCTGCTGGCCTTGGTATATATGGCTAGCACCATAACCACTGTGCTACGGGCGCCAAGCCAGCCTGATTATTTTAAATATAACTTCTAAGTAGCTAATGATAAAATATGTTCTATTAAGATCCATAATAAAACGATCTTTATGAATTTCATAGAATCTTGCATTACAGATGCTTTAAGATGGAATTCACGTCATCTAACTGTTTTCCAAGGTTGCAGACAATTCAGAATTTTCTGGGGGCCTGGGCGGCGCCTGTGGCTCAGCGAGTAGGGCACCGACCCCATATGCTGCGGGTTCAAACCCATCCCCGGCCGAACTGCATCAAAAATTAGCTGGGCACTGTGGTGGGCATCTGTAGTCCCAGCTACTTGGGAGGCTGAGTCAAGAGAATCGCTTGAGCCCAAGAGCTGGAGGTTGCTGTGAGCTGTGACTGCACAGCACTCCACCGAGTGCAATAGAGTGAGACTCTGTCTCCACAAAAAAAAAAAAAAAAGAATTTTCTGGGGGCCTAAACAGATCCCTGAGCCCTATTCATGGAGATTCTGTTCGTAAAGATTTATGTTGACGTCCAAAAATCAGCATTTGTTGAAAAGGCTTCCCAAGTGTTATTGAGCTCTGCCAGGGTTAGAAAACAATGATTTTGTTCCAATTTCCAACTCACTCCAGAGCCTCTTTATTTGCATTGCTATCAAATTGTCAGTCAAAAGTGTTCTGTGCTCTTGGCAGGAGGCAGTCTCATCTCCATGTGGTTGTTAACCTCTGTTGGAAATGTCTGATTGTCCAAAGCTTTTGTTTACATTAAACTGAAATAGGTCTGCCAGAGACTTCCTCACTTAGCACCAGCTTTGCCCTCTGGCATAGCAAGAATGATTATATATGAAAGCCCTTCATGTATTTTAATATGGTTTTCAGACTCCCACAAGCCTTTTATTCTATAGTTAAATAGCTGGCTTCCACAGATTAATTGCTCACAGGTCCTTTATCACCTAAAGTATGCCTGTACCCACTGCACAGCCACATGCTCTTCCCAGAGCTTCCCTTTCCACAACTGCCAGAACTGGGGTCCCCAAACCAGCCACTTCACCCTGCGTGGCTAGGGAGCTGCCAGAGGCTGTGTCAAACCTTACGTGCCCTACTCTGCGCCTCGCTAATGCTGATATGGCAATTGATAGCATAGTGTAAAGAAAATGTCACCAGTCCATGGTAAAATGAGAAAAAAATAAATAAGAACAATGTGGCTACATTTATTTGATCTAAAAGATTGTACTGTCTTCTTATAATCATGTCCTGCCCAGATCCTTCTTAAAATTTATTTTTTAAGGGCAATGCCTATGGCTCAAGGAGTAGGGCGCCAGTCCCATATACCTAGAGGTGGTGGATTCAAACCCGGCCCTGGACAAAAACTGCAAAAAAAAAAAAAAAATTATTAAAAAAAAAATGAAACTATAAGGATAATAGTTTGCATAGTTTATTTGTTATAATAAAATATCAAGGATCCTATGTTGATGAGTCCTCTTTCTTTTGGAATTGTACTGGTCCATGAAGATCAAAATCTGGAACCATTGCCCTGTCCTAGTCTTGCCTCCCTTGCGGATATAGCAATGTTCTCTAATGCAGCCCTTGCCTCTTGAACACCCATCACGTCACAAGATACCTCAACTCACAAATATTTTTTTTTTTTTTTGAGATAGAGGATAATATATTGCTCTCGGTAGAGTGCTGTGGCGTCACAGCTCACAGCAACCTCAAACTGTCAGGCTTAAACGATTCTCTTCTCTCAGCCTCCCAGTAGCTGGAACTACAGGCGCCCGCCACATTGCCCAACTGTTTTTTTGTTATTGTCATCATTGTTGTTTAGCAGGTCCTGGCTGGGTTAGATCCCACTAGTCCTAGTGCATATGGTCGGTGCCCTAACCACTGAGCTACAGGCGCTAAACCCACAAATCATTTTTTTTTTTTTTTTTTGGAGACAGAGTCTCACTATGTTACCCTTGGTAGAGTGCTATGGCTTCACAGTTCACAGAAATCTCAAACTCTTGGACTTAAGTGATTCTGTTGCCTCAGCCTCTCAAGTAGCTGGGACTACAGGCACCCGCCACAATGCCCAGCTATTTTTTTTATTGTAGTTGTCATTGTCGTTTGGCAGGCCCGGGTGGGTTTGAACCTGCCAGCCCCAGTATATGTGGCCGATGCCCTAACTGCTGAGCCAGGTGCACAGCCAAATCACTTTTTTTTTTTTTCAATTTTTGGCCGGAGCTGAGTTTGAACTCATCACCTCCAGCATGTGGGGCCGGCTCCCTACTCCTTTGAGCCATAGGTGCCACCCTTTTTTTTTTTTTTTTAAAGAAAGAAAAAGGCAGGGGCAGTGGCTCAGACCCATTATCCCAGCACTTTGGGATGCTAAACTGAGAGGATTACTTTAGGTTAGGATTGGGCAACAGAGTAAGTCTTATCTTTATAAAAGATTTTGCTGGGCACGGTGGCTAATGCCTGTAATTCTAGCACTCTGGGAGGCTGAGGAGCATGAACAAGACTCCGTCCGTCTCTACTAAAAATAGAAAAATTAGCTAGGTTTCATAGCAGGTGCCTATAGTTCCAGCTGTTTGGGAAGCTGAGGCAAGAGGATCATTTGTCTTTTGACCTGAGGACTGAGGTTGCTGTGAGCTGTGATAACACCACAACATTCTATACAGGCTGACAGAGTGAAACTCTAACCAAAAATAAAAAAAATAGGGCATACCTATGGCTCAGTGAGTAGGCGCTGGCCCCATATACTGAGGGTGGCAGGTTCAAACCCAGCCCCAGCCAAACAGCAACAAAAAAATAGCTGGGCTTTGTAGCGGACACCTGTAGTCCCAGCTACTCGGGAGGCTGAGGCAAGAGAATCGCCTAAGCTCAGGAGTTGGAGATTGCAGTGAGCTGTGATGCCACAGCACTCTACTGAGGGCAATAAAGTGAGACTCTGTCTCGAAAAAAAGAAAACAGAAATTAAGTCAGGTGTGCTGGCTTGCACCTGTAAGTCCCAGCTAGCTGGGAGCCTGAGGCATGAGGATTGGTTTAGCCTAAGAATTCCAGATTACAATGACCATAGTACTGCACTTCAGGCTGAGCTACAGAACAAGATCCTGTTTCTAAAACAAAGAAAAGAAATACCACAAATTCAGTGGCATAGGCACAAACCTGGTGGTATATATGCATGCATGCGTGCACACACATATGTAAACATGTATATGATAATAAATATAAAAGAAAGGATGGAAGAAAAGAAAAAGATAGTACTATTTTAGGTATTAAAATTATTGTTTTATTATTCTAAGTCATCCTGTACTCTATTTCTTCATCCTGAAGTGCTTCTCTTATCACATCCTCCCTTGCACAAAGAATTTCAAAAACTCTTCATTACCTACCCAAGCTTCAGCCAAATGTGAACACTGGATTCACTGGAATACTTTATGCGTTCTTGCTTTCAAACCTTTGCTCAGCTGAACAAAGGAATGATCTTCCCTTCCCTATACCTTTTATATTTTTACCCCCTTCTTGGTCTTCTACATCTATAAAAATTCAGCCCATCCTTGGAGACTTATTCAAGTATCATCTTTTCTTGCACTTGGCGGCCATATTGGGACCAAACCGTTCCTGAAACTTGGTACTACTGAACTCATATTTCTTCCTGTTGCAATATGACAGTCTTTCACAAGATGGGAGCTGTATTCTTACAATAGCACTGATATGAGAGAGTTATTTCCTTTTTAAATCTATTTCAATCATTCTGAATAAACCACACCACTGATGTTTCTGTCTCATATACCTAAACTTGCTAAACTCATTCTATTTTATTGTTTTATTTTTGAGACACATTTTGTCACCCTAGGCAGAGTGGCAAGATATTATAGCTCAGAGCAACCTCAAACTATTAGGTGCAGGCCATCCTCTTGCCTCAGCCTCTTGAGTAGCTGGGACTACAGGAGCCCACCACAATGCCTGGCTAGTTTTTCTGTTTTTAGTAGAGATGGGGTCTTGCTCTTGCTCAGTCTGGTCTGAACTCCAAGATCAAGCAATCCTCCCATCTCAGTGTCTCAAAGTGCTAGGATTACAGGCATGAACCACCAGGACCTGCCTCATTGTATGTATGTATGTATGTATGTATGTATTTATTTATTTATTTTGCAGTTTTTGGCCTGGGCTGTGTTTGAACCTGCCACCTCTGGCATATGGGGCCAGTGCCCTACTCCTTTGAGCCACAGGTGCCACCCTATATTTATTTATTTATTATTTGTAGAGACAGAGTCTCACTTTATTGCCCTCAGTAGAGTACCCTGGCATCACACAGCAACCTCCAACTCCTGGGCTTAGGCGATTCTCTTGCCTCAGCCTCCCAAGTAGCTGGGACTATAGGCGCCTGCCACAATGCCCAGCTTTTTTTCTGTTTTGCAATTCTGCCGAGGTCATGTTTGCATCTGCCATCTTTGGGACCAGCGCCCTACTCGATGAGCTACAGGTACCGCCCCCTATATTTATTTATTTATAATTTTTTTTTGTTTTGTAGAGACAGAGTCTCACTTTATCACCCTCAGTAGAGTGCTGTGGTGTCACAGCTCACTGCAACCTCCAACTCCTGGGCTTAGGTGATTCTCTTGCCTCAGCCTCCCGAGTAGCTGGGACTACAGGCGCCCTCCACAACGCCTGGCTATTTTTCTGTTTTGCAGGTTGGCCGAGGCCAGGATTGACCCCGCCACCTTCGGTATATGGGGCCGGCGCCCTACCCGCTGAGCCACAGGCGCCACCCCCCCTATTTATTTTTAAGGTTACTTTTTATCTATGGAACTTGGTACTAGTTTCCATTTGTGGAATGATGTAAAGTTTCTTTTTAAAATAACATTTTAGGAGTAATAGCTTCCTTGCAACTGGGCACGGTGAGACTGGGGAGAGAAGACTTCAGGCATCTCTGGCTGGCGAGATCTGCCCAGAAACATCCCTTCGGGGACACAGGGAGACAGTGTGAGACTTCTGGAACCCCCTGAGGAAGGTATAAGCAGTGGAGATCTGGCAAGTGGTTGTGTGTGTTCGTTTGGTCTAATC
>CAUYON010109293.1:0-15411 GCA_963573935.1 Arctocebus calabarensis
GACTGGTTTTTATTTTTGCAGGTTCAATTCAAGCATTAACTATTGGAACAGTTCTTATCTCTTATACACCTGTTCTCTTTACAATCTTAAAAAAGAAGTCCCTCAAAGGCATAAGGAAAGCCTTCTCCACCTGTGGGTCTCATCTCCTATCCATGTCTTTATACTATGGCCCTCTCCTCTTCATGTATGTGCTTCCTGCATCTCCACAAGCTAGCAATCAAGATATGATAGACTCTCTGTTTTATACTGTTATAATTCCCTTTTTAAATCCCATTATCTATAGCCTGAGAAATAAGCAAGTCTTAGACTCATTGAAAAAAGCATTAGGGGAAAAAGTTTAGATCTTATGTTAGTATCTCTCCTTTTTTTAGTAAGATAGTCACAAATAATTTTGTACATATTGACTTTTTTTTAGCAATTGCAATTGTTCTAGATTTTTAATGACTTAAATGTTAGAATTTAATAATTTAAAATATCTGTATTCAGGATGCCACCAGTAGCTTAGTTGGTAGGGTGCCAGTCCCATATGCCAAGGGCAGTGGGTTCAAACCCAGCCCCAGCCAAACTGCAACAAAAAAATAGCCGAGTGTTGTGTCGGGCACCTGTGGTGCCAGCTACTCAGGAGGCCAAAGCAAGAGAATTGGCTGGGCCCAGGAGTTGGAATTTGCTGTGAGCTGTATGATGCCACGCACTCTAGCAAGGCCATGAGGTGAGACTCTGTCTCTACAAAATAAATAAATAAATAAATAAAAAACATCTGTATTCAAAACCATACATGAGATTTTAATCATATATTTCTCCCATTCTAGAATATTTAGAGCAGGAAAAAATGAAAATGTTTTATAGGTTATATGCTCTTCATGTGACTTTATAAATACATGCAGTGATAAAATTTTGTTGCTCCTCTGAAAATAACTCACGATAAATCATACAGTGAATAGAGTTTTGTAGGATGGATACTCAGATCACATATACCCTACATTGGGTAGCAGGTCTCTGTTTAGGTGAGCAGAGCAGAATCCCAGGACTTTTATATCAAGAAATCACACTGGCTCCTGAGACAGACTGTTAAATATCAGAGATTCAATCTTATAAATTAAAGAATGTTAAATTTATTTACTTAAAACAAATACCATTATTCTTTATTTGTGGAGGTCCAGTACATAAGATTGGACCACACAATTTGCTATTATTTGTCAGCACACCCAAGGGAAGTGAGTACATGGATGATAATCCAGCTGCCCTTATTTTTTTATCCTAGAGAACTAATATTATTGCATATGTCTTTAGTTTGTTCATTTGTATTACTATGTGATATGTCCACTGTGCAAAGGTTTCTTGTCAATTATCTAGAGTTTTGCTTATCATTCACTGTTGTGACTAAAAGACTAGATTGATACTATAAGCATTCAGCATCTCTTTCTTCTGCCATTTTCAAGGTCTGTTTTTCTAATTGGCCCTTTCTTTGAATGAGAAAGTAGATGTGAGGTTGTAAGTATATGGGGCAGACTATGTAAACTGTCAAGTCCTACTTTAGATTGGGTGAATGTGGAGGGGGAAGTTGGGAGTTTCTCAGAAACTCAGATGTCCTCTGCAGCCTTCTCTTATACATGTGTAGTCTACAGATGCCTCTTCTCTGGTTTGCTTTTCAGTACAATCATAAGTTCTTTATACTTTTCTGAAATTCAACAGAATTTCTAGTCCATCAGTGTGATCTCATTATCACTTCTTTTATAGATTTATTCCCTTTAGTAAGTAAGTTTTGTCACATAAGTTGGATGTTAGAAAAAGGCAAAATACACACTTGTGCAAAATCTGCATTTTGGACTAGATATTCTTCTTTCTTAAAAAAGAAAGTATATATACAGTAGAACCTCTGTATAGGTAACCACCCGAAGGACTGAAACAAACTGGTCAAATGTAGAAGTGGTCAACATAAGGAATGTACCCTACTGATATGTACATGTGGTGCATGTCCAGTCTATGAAAATTAGGTCAACTTAAGGAGGTGGTCAATGTAGGGAGGTGGCCAACTATGCAGATTCTACTGTAATTATATTTAAAAAGAAATACATAGCTGCAATTAAAATTTTATTGTATACTAGTAAAATACTATCATATAATATTTATCATGATGTGAAGCAAAAGAATCTCTCCTATGCTATGGGTGGAGTGTATGGTATAGTTAACTAATGAAGAAAGATGGTATTGCCAGTAAAGTTCAACACAAATATGTTGAAGAGCCCAACACTTTCAATTCTGGTAAATACAATGCATAATCTCCTACATATGGATACAAGAGACATATACAACATTACTTGTAATAAAAAAAGCTAGATATAGTCTGAAGGTCCAAATGCTAGAGCATGTAAATATACTACAAGTTATTCAAGAAAATACTTTCCCAATCAGGGTAAACAATGGAATTACACAGTTAGCAAAACATGAAGGAATCACACAACCATAACATTGAATGGGAGCAATTGAGTTGCATTGGCATATGTATAAACTGATTTTATAATTCAAAAGCTCACACAATTTATCAGAATTTGGCTCCTCTGTGTTGGCTCATTCTTAGGCCTCACAGGTTTTCAGGATGACTGCAGCATTGTTAGCCTCTCTAAATTCTCTCTTATTCATATATAATAGGAGCTGCAAAGGGTCTGTTTCCTTATTAATAAGGCACCATAAATTAGGTCTCATTGTCACTGATTTGTCTAGGCTTAGGCCAGTACAGGTATTGGCTTATGCTATTATGGATGCTGCAAAATCCCATAATCAGGAATCTTCACACTTGACCCATGAAAGCTAAAAATTGAGAGCCATAGAATTGATGGTACAGATCCCTGCCTAAATATGAGGGCCTGAAAACTAGGAAAACCAAGCACAAAAGAAGAGAGGGAGAATGTCCCATTTCAATTATTCCAGAAAAGAGTAGTGATTTCAAACTTTATTGGCCTTTTTATTTCCATTCATGGCCTCAGTGGATTGGATGTCGCCCATCTGGGGAGACAACTGGAACTCCCAACTGGGGAGTTCTATCTACTTTACTCAGTCCACCAATTCGAGTGTGATTTTCTTCTGGAAACAGGCTCAAGACACATCCAGAAAGAATGTCTAATCAGATATCCTGGCATTCCATGTCTAAGTGAAAGTGATGAATAAAAATATACATCAGAAGTCTTCCCTTTGTCAATTTGGCACTCATGTACATATACTTAAACCATAGTAAATGTTTGAAAATAAAACAAAGAAGTCATAATCTGACTAACATGATGTCTACCTATCCTGCATATATTTGTTAACTGGTGAAGACCTTCTACAGTAGAAGACGTTAAGTCTGTTAGTAACATTTAGTTTTCTCTTTGAAGTTTGGTAGCTGAAGTACTATCTTGTAAAATGAACAGTGCTTAAAAACTATCTATGGTATAACATGAACATATTTTACATGGTGTGATAAAAAATAAAACTATAAAAAAAGAAAACAAAGCTAGTTGCTCTGTGTGTGCACACTCAAATATGCACTGATTTTAAAAGAATGAGGAAATGTTTGTGATAATTACAACCTTAATTTTGGAAACTGGTCATGTGGTCAAGGTTTGTATTTATGACCTACCTAAACTACTCATTTCCTATTCCCTTTGTCTATAGCAAGCACTTCAGCAGTGGTAGTTCTTTCCCTGGTATGCTGACCTAAACACTTATTCCTGACCACCTGAGGGACTGAAACAATGGTTAGTAGTTCTGCCTAAGTTGGGTTGTTATAGCTTTCCATTGACTCCAATCAGAGAACATGGTAATACTGAGCAATCTCCTAGGAATCTTCTAATTCTGGACATAGTCTTCTTTACCTCCATAATGGATTTGTTGCCCAATTTCACCTTAGTAGTCAAGATCCCCAATCATCATAGTCATTCCCTTCTTTGCAAATTGATTCAGAGAGATAAGATAACCAGGGTTCCTGGGTGGAAGTTTTAACTTCCAGTTCAATGGAATTATGGTGTGTCCCCCTTTGGAACTAAGCCTGTTAGGCCAGCTGAGCATAAAAGTGTAAGAACAAGAAGGAAACTTTGCTAGTGGGTCACTAGAGGTAGAGAATGGTCCTAGTCCCATTGCAACATTTCTATTTCTAGGTTCATGAATCCTGCCCTGAAAGAAACAGCGCCACATATTGGAAGCTAATCTAGTAAATATACTACCTACTGGAGAATCTTTCTCTAGCCCTGCAAACTATTGGTGCCTAGTTGGTACTATAAATACATCTTAAATTCATTCTAAGGTTCTATTATACTGGCTATTTCAGGATGGTAGGGATCATGATAATATGGTAAAATCAGTGAATTCTACGAACATGGCCCAATTGCTCCAATTCATTGGAGGAAGGCTGTATAGAATACCATAACAATAAGAACTCTGAAAGCCCATGGATAGTAGCTTAGACTGAAGCACTGTGCATAGGGAAGGCATTTCTGTATCCAGAGCAATCCACAAGAAACAAAACACTGCTATAACAAAAGGAAGTCCAGTGTAAGCAACATGCCACCTGGTTGAATGGTGACTTACAGGCCAGCTTTGGCAAGTAGAAGTATGTGTTGCTGAGCCCATGTATAACCTCAATCCTTATCATTATACTCATTTGAAACCTATAGTTAGCACAGAATGTTCATTCTATCCTTTTTATTTCTTGAATATTAAAATCCTCCTCTGCTGAAATAACACTTGGGTGAATATTCACATGAGCAACAAACATTGTCTTATTTTATCTGTGCTTCTATGACAGAAGACCACATAAATTTATAAAACCACATATTTACACTCTTACTGTTCCAAAGTTCAAGATCATGATGCTATTATGTATAATTGCCCAGGGACTTCTCTGCTTCTAAGAAGTCAACTTTTTGCTAAACTTTTTGGAGGGGAGAAAAGCTGTATCCTCACGTGGTGGAAGGCAGAAGGACAAATGAATTGAAGGCTATGTGAAAGCTCTTTTATAAGGGCCTTGGTCTCATTCAAAAGGGAAAGAAGCCACATACTTAACCAACTCATAAAGGCCACAACTCTTAATAGCATTACCTTAGTTGTAAGTTAAATCTTAGACGAAACACATTCAAATCATGCCATTCTGCCCACAGAACCCCCTCCCCAACTTCATGTCCTTTTCTGATGCAGAGTACATTCACACCATTCCAAGAGTCCAAAAAGTTATAAGTCATTCCAGCATCAACTCAGAAGTGTGAAGTCTAGAGTCTCTTCTAAATTAGACATGGATGAGACCCAAAGATATAGAAGAAAACAATAGTGATAACTACAATCTTAATTGTGGTAACTGGGCATGTAGTCAAGATTTGTATTTATGACTTTCTTAAACTACTCATTTCCTATTCCCTTTGTCTATAGCAAGCGCGTCAGCAGTGGTAGTTCTTTCCTGGTATGCTCACCTAAACACTTGTTCCTTATTGTTTCATTCTGAGACAATTACTTGCCAGCTATAAACCGATAAAATCCACCAAGTTTCCTGCTTCAAAATACAATGGTAGGACAGGCACAGAACAGACACTTCTATTTTAAAAGGGAGAAATAGGAAACAAGAAAGAGCTAACAGGTATCAGGTAAGTCCAAAACCCAACAGAGAAAACAATCTTAAATTTTAAAACTTGGGACTAAGCCTTGACTCCATGTCTTATCTTCCAAACACAATGTGGCCAGGGTTAGGTCCCCAGCATTCCAAGGAAGTCCACCTGTGTGGGTTGCTGGGTGCAGACCACAAAACAGCTCTCGCGCCTACCAAAGATCTGCTGGGAATTGCCATAGTGGAGGCTCTCAGGGGTGGCTCTGCTAAACTGTGAATTTTACTGAGGCATCCTTTGAAATCTAGGTGGAGGAAGCCAGCACATTTCCTACACTTTGCATTCCTAAAGATTTAGCACAGCAAGGACACTGATGAGGCTTGTTTCCTCTGCAAGAATAGCTTAAATTGCACCTGGGCTTTCCCGAACCCTGGCTGGGGTGGCCACTGAGAACTATGACAGAATTAAGGGAGCAGAGACTAAAGGTGGCCTTGAGCCGTGAGTCCCAAGGTTTCATATGTGCCTTGAGCCCCTCCTTTGAAAATATTCTGCCCTCAAAGTCCTGGTACTCTGGACCCATTATGGGTAGAGCAGCCTCAAAGATCTCTCAAAAGTCTTCTGAGTCATTCTCCCATTGATGAATAACACTTGGTTTTCTTCTATCCAAACTAGTCTCCAAACTGAGGCCTTACCACTGGTTTTCTCTCCTAAACATGCATCTTTAATAAAATGATACTTATGATTCCAGTTGTTTGTAATACCCTTTGGGACAACATGGACTTCTCATAAACATTCAAATCCACTATGCCCAGTAGAACACCTTCAATTTGTCCTACGGGGAATTCTCTGGCACTCTTCTTTCTCTTTCAAAGCTTCCATTTATGGCAAAAGCGCACAGTCATACCACTGGCTGCCTCTTTTCTTCAACATAAATTTATCTAAACAACATTTTTCTGAGATTGGGAAATGAAGCCTCCAAAATAAAGGAGAGTCCAATGAATTGGTACCCGAGTTTTGGCATTTTTCTTCTATTGTATTTTTCTCCACGTTATAATGCTTAAAACTTTTGAGAGATCACAATTTCTTTTAAGATGCAGGTAAGAGAGAAATGATTTCAATAATCTTCATTGTACTTTATAGAAAAGATAAAAATGTCATTTAATTTACTATAATTTTAGCTTGGGTGTACAAGTTGTAGAGTTAGCCAGGTTAAAATTGGATAAGTATTATTGGATTATCTTTAGATTTTATTTTCATAAGTACATATTGATATGAAAATTTGTTTTAAGATTGAATTGTTATTTTAATGATACCATATTATTTTGTTAACCTTATTATGCTTATTATATAAGGTAGCTTGTGATGAAGTAGAACATTAGACTATTTAAAACTGGGTTTAAAAATTCAAGTCATAATGATCTTTACTTTAGAATTATTTCTGATTCTCTGATATAAATGCACATCTTCTTTTTAATCACATTCTCTTATTACTACTTGTAAGGTCACTCACTTAAATATTAATTCCTGTATCCTGTCACCCATTCTGATGATAAGGTGACAGATATATATATATATATATATATATCATATGCAGAAATATGTAGGAATATGCAGAAAATTTAATTGTGCTTCTCTTTCCAATAGTTATTACTTAATGAGTTCCCACATACACACAATTGGAATTTGATTATTTTCAAATATTTAATGATTTAGAATTTTATGGAGTAAGTCCATTCTAAATGCATGTTTAACACTTATAACCATTTCCATTAATTATATCTATTTCTGTTTCAGGTTCAAGTAATTTGGTTCAATTATATTCCACTAAAAAAATGAACTGGCAGAGAGGAAAGTCTACTCAAGTAATCAGCATAATTTCTCCAGAGTGTCAGTTCCAGTCACTGTCAGAACAAAAATAAAGCAACTTTTCAATATGGCTCACACCTGTAATCCCAGCACTTTGAGAAACTGAAGCAGGAGGATCACTTAAGGCCAGGAGTTCAAAACTGGCTGGAGCAACATAGCAAGACCCTGTCTCTGCAAACAGTAAAAAACAAATTAACCAGGCTTGGAAATGCATACAGGTAATCCCAAGTACTTGACAGGCAGGAGGATACCTTCAAGGAGTTCAAGGCTGCAATGAGCTGTGATCATGCAGTTGCACTCCAGCCTGGGCAACAGAATGTGGCCCTCTCTCAAAAAATTTAAAAAAATATATAAAAATAACTTTCAGACAGTGTTAGTTCATGAAAAACACAAAATTTATAAAGCAAAATTTAAAATCAAGTGTCTCATATGTTAATTCAATGTGAAAATAAAGTTGGATATTGAATAAAAGAAAGAAGAAAAACTTCTAGGGTTGACAACCTTAAATAAGCAGCAGGTGAAAGATAAACATTTACTCCAAAGGCTATGTGCCTTTTCATTCTATATTAATCTTTCTCTCATTTTTTTTACCTTCCTAAATTTTTCTTTCTTCTCTCTTCTTTTTTCTTGCACACCCACATCTGTGCTCCTTTTCGGAAGATGTTTAGTAAAATGTTCTACAGAAAACAATGTACATTTGTCGAAAAATGCCAAATGCCCTCCACATTCCCTAGAGTATTTTATTTCAAGCTACACACTGTTATGCCACAGGCTTTCTATTCACTTTGAATTATTTTTTGGCCTTAACAATATCACAAAACCGAAACTGAAAACTGCTCTCAATGAAATTACTAATGTTTATCACACTCAAAGATCTTTATTCACTGATTGTGCTTTCAGAGCATTTACTTTGGAATTAGGCATAGTATTTCACTTTGTGAGTATTTTTCCTCCTTTATGACCACAAAACCCAGCTTTCTAGTTTCCTTCCCACTTTTCTGATCACCCTGCTTGATATCCTTTCTGCTTCTTCATCATCTGTTTTGGGAATCAGCTCTTGGTTGCGTTATGAGGTGAACATATTTAATGAATATTGGTTCTACATAGAAATTCCAGGGAGGTTGGAGTAATCAGCTGGAAAATTTGATAGGAACAGAAAACTTGGTAGTAAGGCAGCCAGTGAACAGCCAACGTCATGCCCCAACACTAGCTCAGTGAAGACTGTTCAGACTGAACTTCCCATGACAAAGCTCACATTGTAAATGCCACTGATGTGCCTGAAGGATGCATTGTGTGGAGCTCTTGTATTTCTGCCCTCTCTGCCTTAAACCAAAATTTACTTTGTCCTTGTACCTTTTTCTTTCTCTCGCTACTTTTCAAATGTAGAATGAGAATGTGTCATTGGCTAGCCTATATCATGTCCCTGCACTGTAGATGCAAGAGGAATGGGAAAATTAGTTTCTTATTCTTTGGTTCTTAGAATAGTAGATAACCTCTGACAGTCACTAAACTTTGAGTGGCAGGAAAGAGGATCGGATCTTGGCCATCCTTATAAATGACATATATCTATTTTGTTACCTCTTTAATATAGATTCTTCAAGTTTCTTTTCTTGCCATTCTGTTCTTTTGTCTACTTTCCTATGGATAAATCATCCCCAACTACTCCCTCTACAACCACAATGATGTCAAGGCATAATGTCTACCAAGTTATAGTACATTTATATCCTGACTAGATTTCACCTGGCAGATTGGATGAAGCTCACTCCATAAACTTGTCAACACATCTAGTCCCTAATTCACTTCTTCATGATCATCTACCAAGCCACCAAGTGATTCCTCTCTCCTTTATGAATGCTTCTTTCATGTTAAACATGTCACAGAGTACTAGAGATTCTACATTCTGAATTCTTTTTAATCTATCTCATTATCTCTTCCAATGTCATGTTGCACACAGATACGACACTTTGCCTGCATTTGAATCACTTAGAGAAGGCACTCTCAAAATGCAGATTCCTAGAACATATTCTTGAACTACTTAATTCATTCCTACATCAAAATATTACAACCTATATTTTCCACAAAAAATACTCTCAGACAATTCTCATATTTACTCTGATTTGGGGTTCCCTGGACCTAATTATCGGGTTCCTAATTAATATGGCTGAGTCCAATTTCCTTTTCCTGTGGCATATTTTCTACACTATCAAAAATAAATTTAAAAATATATTATGATGCTATTCTCTGTCTTAATATTTTTGGTACATGCTTATTTCCTGAAGAATAAAGTTCAAGATTCTTCACATGACATTCAATTCATTTGTTTTATTTTAGGACCATAAAAACTCTTCCTTTTACCCTATTCATATCACAGACAAGGGACTTTTCTACCATATTCAACTGTGTCCACATAAATTTAGTACACATGTAGCATACCTCTCTTGTGTTCTACATATGCTACTTCCTGCACATTTTTGTGAAAGAAATAAAGCATTTTTAAAATGTCTTTAATTACTCAAATGTATGTGTCCAGCAATAATAGTATTTATAACTACAATTATGAGGGCTTTGATTAGCATATAGTTTATTTAAAATCCTCTTCCCCAATATGAATTTATAATTGCATTGCCAATATTCCTTTTTTTATTTACTCTATTTTGTTTTAGAAGACACAGAGTGAGGACATGGAAAAGGAAAATGCAACATTTTTGATGAGGTTTCTTCTCACAGGACTTAAACATCAACCACAGTGGAAAATCCCCCTGTTCCTGATGTTCTTAATGATGTATCTCATCACCATTGTGGGGAACCTCGGTCTGATTGCTCTCATTTGGAATGACACTCATCTTCACATCCCCATGTACTTATTCCTTGGGAATTTAGCCTTTGTGGACACTTGGTTATCATCTACAGTGACTCCCAACATGCTGGCCAACTTCCTAACTAAAAGTCAGATGATATCTCTCTCTGAGTGCATGATACAATTTTTTTCTTTTGTCGTCAGTGTAACCACAGAAAGTTTTCTCTTGGCAGCAATGGCGTATGATCGCTATGTAGCCATATGCAAACCTTTACTCTACCCAGTGGTTATGAACAGTGCACTGTGCATCCGGCTATTAGTCTTGTCTTTTCTAGGTGGCTTTCTTCATGCCATAATTCATGTGAGTTTTTTGTTCAGATTAACCTTCTGCAATTCCAACATAATACATCACTTTTACTGTGACATTATGCCATTATTGAGGATTTCTTGTACTGACTCGTCTATTAATTATCGACTGGTTTTTATTTTTGCAGGTTCAATTCAAGCATTTACTATTGGAATAGTTCTTATCTCTTATATATTTGTTCTGTTTACTATCTTAAAAAAGAAGTCCTTCAAAGGCATAAGGAAAGTCTTCTCCACCTGTGGGGCTCATCTCCTATCCGTGTCTTTATACTATGGCCCTCTCCTCTTCATGTATGTGCTTCCTGCGTCTCCACAAGCTAGCAACCAAGATATGGTAGACTCTCTGTTTTATACTGTTATAATTCCCTTTTTAAATCCCATTATCTATAGCCTGAGGAATAAGCAAGTCAGAGAGTCATTTAAAAAAGCATTAGGGGGAAGAATTTAGGTCGTGTGTTAATAACACTTGTCTTTTTAGTAAAACAGTCACAAAATTATGTAGGTCATATATGGGTAAAATTTTGTACCAGTTGAAATTTTTTTGCAATTGCAATTGTTCTAGATATTTAATGACTTAAATTGTTAGAATTTAATAAATTTAAAATATAAGTATCGATTCAAAATCATACATGAAATTTTAATCATTTATTTTTCTCATTCTAGAATATTTAGAGAAAAAAATGAAAATGTTTTACAGGTATTTAATCTTCATCTGACTTTATAAATACATGAATTGATAACATTTTGTTGCTCCTCAGAAAATAACTCAATTAAGGTAAATCATACAATGAACAGAGGTTTATAGGATGGATACTCACATTTGGGTGAGCAGAGCAGAATCCCAGGAATTCTGATATCAAGAAAATCGCACTGGCTCCTGAGATAGACTGTTAAATATCAGAGAGAAGTTTTTCAATCTTATAAATTAAAGAATATTCACTTATGTACTTAAAATAAATACCATTATTCTTTATTTGTGGAGGTACAGTACATAAAGTTGAACCTCCCCTCCCTTTCCCCTTTCCCCATATTCTTGTGGTATAATTAGTATAATTGCGTTATAGCTTTCATAAGAAAGTTATAAATTAGTTTCATAATTGGATTGAGTATATTGGATACTTTTTCTTCCATTCTTGAGATATTTTGCTAAGAGGGACTTCTTTTTTAAGATAGTAAACAGAACAAATGTATAAGAGACAAGAACTGTTCCAATAGTGAATACCTGAATTGAACCTGCAAAAATAAAAACCAATCGATAATTAATAGAAGAGTCAGTACAAGAAATCTTCAACAATGACATAATGTCACAGTAAAAGTGATGGATTATGTTGGAATTACAGAAGGTTAATCTGAACAAAAATCCTTCATTGAAATACAGCATGAAGAAAGCCACCTACAAAAGACAAGACTAATAGCTGGATGCACAGTGAGTTGTTCATAATCACTGGTTAGAGTAAAGGTTTGCATATGGCTACATAGCTATCATACACCATTGTTGCCAAGAGAAAACTTTCTGTAGTTAAACTGACAGCAAAGGAAAAAGTCTGTATCATGCCCTCAGAGGGAGATATTTTCTGACTTTCAGTTAAGAAGATGACCAGCATGTTGGGAGTCACTGTAGATGACAACCAAGTGTCCACAAAGGCTAAATTCCCAAGGAATAAGTACATGGGGATGTGAAGGTGAGGGTCATTTCAGATGAGAGCAATCATACCAAGGTTCCCCATGATGGTGATGAGATACATCACTAAGAACATCAGGAACAGGGGGATTGTCCACTGTGGTTGATGTGTAAGTCCTGTGAGAACCAACTCTGTCAACAATGTTGCATTTTTCTTTTCCATGCCCTCACTGTGTGTCTTCTAAATTAAAATAGAGTAAATAGAAAAGGAACGTTTGCAATGCAATTATAAATTCAAATTGGGAAGAGGATTTTAAATAAACTATATGCTAATCAAAGGCTTCATAATTTTAATTTTAAATTTGTTGGACACATATATTTGAGTAATTACAGAAATTTTTTAAGTGCTATTTTTCTTTTACAAAAATGTGCAGGAAGTAGCATATGCAGAAAACAAGAGAGGCATTCTACATGTGTACTAAATTTATGTAGGCACCATTGAAGATGGTAGAAAAGTCCTATGTCTGGGATATGAATAGTGTCAAAGGAAGAGTTTTTATGTTCCTAAAATAAAATAAAAGAATTGAATGCCATGTGAAAGATCTTGAACTTTATTCTTCAGGAAATAAGCCTGTAACAAAAATATTAAGAAGGAGAAGAGGATCATAATATATTTTTAAATTTATTTTTGATAGTGTAGAAAATTTGCCACAGGAAAATTAAATTGGAGTCAGGCATATTATTTATTTATTTATTCTTTTTTTTTTTTTTTGCAGTTTTTGGCCAGGGCCGTGTTTGAACCCACCACCTCTGGTATTTGGGGCAAGGACCTTAATCCTTTGAGCCACAGGCAATGCCCAGGAGTCAGGCATATTAATTAGGAGCCTGTTAATAAGGTCCAGGGAACACCAACTCAGAGTAAATATGAGAATTGTTTGAGAGTATTTTTGTGGGAAATATATATTTTAATGTAAAAATGAATTAAGTAGTTCAAGAATGTATTCTAGGAATCTGCATTTTCTTTAAGTGATTCAAACGCAGGTGAAGTGTCATAGCTGTGTGTGACATAACATTGGAGGAAATAATGAGATAGGTTAAAAAGAATTCAGAATGTAGAATCTCTAGTACTATATGACATATTTAATGTGAAAGAAGCATTCATGAAGGAGAGAGGAGTCATTTGGTGGCTTGGTAGATGATCATGAAGAACTGAGATTAAGAACTAGATGTGTCAACAATTTTATGGAGTGAGCATCACCTGAACTACCAGGTGAGATCTAGTCAGGATATGAATGTACTGTAACTTGGTAAACATTATGCCTTGACGTCATTGTGGTTGTAGAGAGAGTAGTTGGGGATGACCTATCCATAGGAAAGTAGACAAAGAAGGAATGGCAAGAAAAGAAACTTGAAGAAATCACACTAAAGAGGTAACAAGGTAGATGTATGTCATTTATAAGGATGGCAAGGATGTCATTTATAAGGATGGCCAAGATCTGATCCTCTTTCCTGCCACTCAACACTTTGTGACTGTCAGAGGTTATCTATCTTCTTAGAACCAAAGAACTAGAAACTAATTTTCCCATTTCTCTTCCTTCTACAGTGAAGGGACATGATATAGGCTAGCCAATGACACATACTCATTCTACATTTGAAAAGTAGACAGAGGAAGAAAAAGGTACAGGGACAAAAGTGAATTTTGGTTTAAGGCATAGAGGGCAGCAATAAAAGAGCTCCGCGTAATGCATCCTTCAGGCACATCAGTTGCATTTACAGTGTGAGCCCTGCCATAGGAAGTTCATTAGCAGTCTGAACAATCCTCACTGAGCTAGTGAGCTATGACATTGGCTGCCTTACGTACCTCTGTTCCTACCAAATTTTCCAGCTGATGACTCCAACCTCCCTAAGAATTTCTATGTATAACCAATATCCATTAAATATGTTCACCTCATAATGCAACCAAGAGCTGAATCCCAAAAGAGATGATGAAGAAGCAGAAAGGATATTAAGCAGGGTGATTAGAAAATTGGGAGGGAAACTAGAAAGCTGAGTTTTGTGGTCATAAAGGAGAAAAGATATTCACAAAGTGAAATCCTGTGCCTACTTCCTAAGTAAATGCTCGGAAAGCACAATTAGTGAGTAAAAGTCCTTGAGTGTGATAAATTGTAGTAGTTTCATTGCCAGTAGTTTTCAGTTCCCACTTTGTGATATTGTTGAGGCCAAAAAATAATTCAAAGTGAATAGAAAACATGTGGCACAACAGTGTGTAGCATGAAATAAAATAATAAATGTGGAGGGCATTTGGCATTTTTAGACAAATGTACATTTTTTTTCTGTAGAACATTTTAATAAACATCTTTCAAGGAGGAGGGGAGATGAGGGTGTGGAAGGCAAAAAAAGAGAAAAAAGAGAAATTTACAAAGAAAAAAATGAAAAAAAATTGAGGGAAAGAGGAACAAAATGAAAAAGGCACGTAGCCTTTGGAGTAAATGTTGAACGTGATACAGAAATAGATATAATTAATGGAAATGATTATAAGTATTAAACATGCATTTAGAATGGGTATACTTCATAAAATTCTAAGTCACTAGATAGTTGAAAATAATCAAATTCAAATTGTATGTGGGAACTCATTAAGTTATAAATATTGGAAAGAGCAGTGTGGTGAAATTTTCTGCACATTACTTATATATGATTGATATATATGTGTGTATACATATATATATATATGCATATATACACACACATATATATAACGGTTACCTTATCATCACAATGGGTGACAAGATACAGGAGTTAATATGTAAGTGACTGACCTTACTGATAATCAAGAATCATCAGTAATAAGTGTTTAGGTCACCACAATAGGGAAAGAACTACCACTGCTGAAGTGTTTGAGTGCTTGCCATAGACAACGGGAATGGGAAATGAGTAGTTGAAAGTCATAAATACAAACCTTGACCACATGGGCAGTTACCAAAATTAAGATTGTAATTTTCACAAACATTTCCTCATTTTTTTAAATCAGTGCATATGTGAGTGTGTGCACACACAGAGCAGATTTTTTTTTATATTTTTGTTTCCTTTCATATTGCTTTATCACATCATGTAAGATATGTTCATGTTATAGCATAAATAGCTTTTAAGCACTGTTCATTTTACAAGATAGTACCTCAGCTGCCATACTTAGAAGA
>CAUYON010109300.1:0-20639 GCA_963573935.1 Arctocebus calabarensis
AATGTTATTTTTGGTCTTCTGGATATATATATAGGAGAGGAATTATAGGATTGAATGGCAGGACTAGTTTTAGATCTTTAAGTATTCTCCAAACATCTTTCCACAAGGAACTGCACAGTCAAAAAGACTCAGGTTTTTTTACTTGCACTAGGTCCCTCTCTCTGTGGCCAGGAAAAGTCAGTTGAAGCTTCTTTTTCACTGAATCCCCCCAGATTTCAACAGTGATTCAATTTGCATGGCCCATCCATGTTTGGGCCACATGTCTACCGATGATGCCTGTATATTTGAGCATCCTTTTTTTTTCTGTGATGTTTCTCCCAACCTCCATATGTTCTTGAGAGGTTACAAAGTAGACAAGAATAGGAACTGAAAATCATGGAAGCATATTTTATCTACTATATAATATAAATCTAATCTAAGCTAAGAGATTTGAGCAAAACTGATGTGCATAAGAGTATTTTCTTCAAATGCAAATGTGGAGGAAAAGCATACCCTTCTTGGTGGAAACAAAGAATGCTTGTTTTCTGTCAGTTGTTTCCTTACATTTAGTCCTGTAATGGGCACATAATAAGATATGTAATGCATGGTGTGGAATTATTATCATTTGGGAAAGTAAATTATAAATACACACTTATATCAAAATAGAATATAATTCAAAGTTACTATGTGGCCTGATCTATAAATAAGAGCTAAAATTATAAAGCTGAGCTCAAAGTTGAAAGGAAGAAAGGATCCAATTAAAGCTGTATGAGCAAATATGACTATTTTTTCTTTTTCCTTTTTCCCCTGTGCTTAAAGATATGACTGGAAGGCTGTTCCGTTGACAAACAGAGAACCCAAAACTTCCTTGGTGCCTTGCGTTAATTTCTACTTTTCCCCCTCAAGTCCACAATCCATTGCACTGAAGGCTGGAGTCACAGTCGTCCATGGTGAAGACAGGTCTTCACACTAAACAGAGGCACAGCGTGACAACCAGGTACTTTGTTCATTGAAACAACTGAACATTTTCTTTCTAGTTTGCCAATATTAGACAGTGGGCAAGAGAGTAAGTGATTGGGATATTATTGTAGTTATTGTGTCAAGGTGAGAGAAACAATCTTCTGTTTTAATGGGAGGGCTAATCCTAGTGCCACTTTCATCCACTCTGTTCTCAGCACGTAAGCAGAGGAGAAGGTCCTCCAGCAGGAAGCCACGGCCTTTGGTAGGAGAGTGCTACGGTGGCTCTCAACTGGTGGCGCAGAGCAGTGACATGAGGGGAATGAAGGCACTATACTACATTTTGCCATGCTATCATGCTATCTCCTTTTTAGGTAGATACTGAATCTATGGGAGAATATATCTAAGGCAGTTCTCGTGTGTTTTGTTAATGTAGGGTGCTAGACAAACTTTTAGACTTTGGGATTAGTCTTGCTGGTGTGCGTGTGTTAATACCCAGGAACCTGGAAGAACCGAATATCAAATCTGTATTTGCACTCTGACACAATCCTTAGCTAGAATACTGTAGACTTGACAATTATCTGGCAGGTGGAGGGAACATGGGCTCGGAAAGTCCCAAACACTGACTGATACTGGTGTGTGCTGGAACTTGGAAATATGGGGTTCTTCCAAACCCCTGCTATCTCATTTTACCTCCCCTAGATAAGTTTTTCATACTCCTTACTGCAATCATGGGTAGTGCCCGTGCTGGTTGGATTCTGCTAACACTTCTGCTTTTGTCTCAGTTCTTCCCCACAGACTTGGCTTGTTGTTAATATGGCTTAACAGCATATTACCAGTAGGTGGCGCTGTCTAACATATAATGTAAGCAATGAAACAACCAATTTCAATTTATTTTAAGTATCATCCAGTTGATAATGTTGGACATTAAATGTGTAGGTTTTGAAAACTTATTTTTCTTTATATAAGGAATTCAAACAGACTAACTGGGAAATCTTCAGTTAGGATTTTTTAAGTAAATAAAATTTCAAAGTTTTTTAGTTGCTGGAAAGATTGCAAAGGAAAATCTAAATCTTTTAGATTGGCATTCAGAGTTTTATGATATTTATTTCAAATTTAGCTTTCCCATGTGATATATTCTGCTGTGTGTATCTTATACACCTAGTCAATTTGTGATACTTCCCATTTTGGGGACATTTATATTTTTTTCCCATGCTGTTCTGTGTATTAGGAGTGTCTTCCATTCTTAGAGAAAGGCTCAGATACTAAGTCTTCTTCTTCTTCTTCTTTTTTTTGAGACAAAGTCTCAACTCTCACCCTGGGTAGAGTGCTGTGACATCACAGCTCACAGCAACCTACAACTCCTGGGCTCAAGTGATTCTCCTGCCTCCGCCTCCCAAGTAGCTGGGACTACAGGTGCCCGCCACAACGCCCGGCTATTTTTTGGTGGGCTTGGGCTGGATTCAAACCCGTCAGCTCAGGTGTATGTGGCTGGCACCTTAGCCGCTTGAGCCACAGGCGCCCAGTCAGATACTAAGTCTTCTTAATCTTTTCAGGCTTATCCTGATTTCTGGATCCTTGGACCATTTTATTGTGTTTCTTGGGCAGCATTTAATAAACATTAGCTCAAATAACATTTATTGCTGCTTTATTATGAAAGTAAGGACTGTACTATAATCACTACCAAGCCTAGAACAGTGCTTACAGGTTAGTAAATGTTAGTAATGTTATTTAAGTGAATGAATTAATAATTTACAAAATGGATACAGGAAGATTGAATTCTTGCTGACTTTGAAGCATTGCTAATTTACTGGATACTGAAAACTGGCCAATAAATGATAAATGGCAGTATATCAATGTATGAGGAAATGCATCATCCACAGTGCTATTGGAATCCCATCAGCAGATTCATTGGCCGTGATAATTGAGCACGTGGGGAAGTAAACAGCTCATCAATGCCTTGGCATCTCTGTTCTGAGCTTCTTGCTTTTTAGCCCTGTTCTTGCATGTAAGAATATGGTTAGAAATACAACAAACCTATCCTGCCTGTATTCAATTCAGGAAAAGTTATCCTTTTATCCACCATACTGGTGATAAAAATAATAAGAGACAGAAAATGCTTAGAGGAGAGAATGGAAAGTCTATCCAGGTAAGAATCAAGGAGACAAAAAAAAAAAAAAAAAAAAAAAGAATCAAGGAGACAGAAGTTTGAGCTCCCCGTTAGCAACTCAGGCAGTCAGAGAGATAAAGATCAAACTCGATTTTCCTATGTTGTTGACTTTAGGATCATTACTGGGATCCTTCTTTGCCACCTTGCTCATTGCTTGTGTGAAAAGGGGCTATTTCAGTTATGCAGAAAACTCCAGTGCAAAGATTGGTAAGCTGTCCCAGCACGCAGAGATTCTACCAACTCCCACAGCCCCCAGTGCTCCAAAACTAACTGCCCATACTCATTGAGACCTGTCCCATATGTTCTGGTGGAGGACTAAGTAAACTTCTTACTATTTTACTTTTAAAAATGATAAGAAATCAATTATAGAAATGGAAGCTGCTGTTTATTTTGTTGAATGAAATTGTCCAGATCAGACTAAAGTTTAATTATGCATACATTTGACATTATTTTCATCTTCTTTTTATACTCTATCAAAAGATGTTCCTAAAAAATAACATAAAGCAACCTTAAAAACCCTAAAATACAGGCCTGGTGTGGTGGCTCAGACCTGTAATCCTAGCACTCTGGGAGGCCGAGGTGGGTGGATTGCCTGAGCTCATAGATTCGAGTCCAGCCTGAGGAAGTGAGACCCCATCTTTAAATTTAGCCAAGCATTGTGGTGGGTGCCTGTAGTCCCAGCTACTCGGGAGACTGAGGCAAGAGAATTCCTTGAGACCAGGAATTTGAGGTTGCTGTGAGCAACCCTACCTAGGGTAACAAAGTGAGACTCTGTCTAAAACCCCCCCCAACCCTAAAATACATGCAGAGGTCCCTGATGTATGATGATGACCAAGCAATAACATTTAACTTACTTTCTAACCTTCTGTCAAGATACCCATGAAGTATATGGAGTTGCAGAGGCTTGGACAGAGACGCAGAGTGTATGCGAATGATATTTTGAGGGACAGCCTCTGGGCGAATTGCCCTTTCTGTCACGTGGATGACCTGTGTATCACCAGCAAGGAAGTAGTAGGACAAGGTGACCACTCTCACCCTTTGCTATGCTGAGTCTTAACCAACTATCAGAATTCAGGAGAGCTCTCCCACACTGTACCCTGTTGTGTTCTAATGTAGCTAAAGCTATTCCTCTGTCTCCGGTGAGAATCATGGGAAACTCTACAGAATGTATGTAAACCATTGGCCCGGGGCTTGTTGTGCTTCAGTGTTTGATTGAGCACCAGTGTTTCAGACAGAAAGAGTGAGGGTGAAACAGCCTTTTCAGAGGTAAACTTATAGGAATAAAGGGACCTAGGAAGGTGTTGCCTATCTCCTGGGGTCCTCAGGCGTTTGCTGGGGGATTAGTGAAGAGTTTTCTCTGAACTGTGAGAATGGTATAAGTTCCTGTCCTAGTGTAGAGGTGGGCAGGGTGTTTGCCATCTTCTTTCTTCTTTTTTTTTTTTTTTTTTGAGACAGAGTCTCACTATATCGCCCTGGGTAGAGTGCTATGGCATCACACCTCATAGCAACCTCAAACTCTTGGGCTTAAGTGATTCTCTTGCCTTAGCCTCCCAAGTAGCTGGGACTACATGCGTCTGCCACAATGCCTGGCTATTTTTGTTGCTGTTGTTGCAGTTGTCATTGTTGCTTAGCTGGCCCGGGCTGGGTTTGAACCTGCTAGCCTCTGTGTATGTAGCCGATGCCATAACCCCTGTGCTATGGATGCCAAGCCGGTTTGCCATCTTCTAACCCCACATCTAGAGAGGGAGCCTCAAAAGGAGTTTGAAGGCAGGGGGCCCGTAACTCAGTGCCAACCACATGTACCAGGGCTGGTGGGTTCCAACCTTGCCTGGGCCTGCTAAACAAAGAAAAAATAAATAGCTGGACATTGTGGCAGGTGCCTGTAGTCCCAACTATGAGGGAGGCTGAGGCAAGAGAATTGCTTGAGCCCAGGAGTTTGTGGTTTCTGTGAGCTATGATGCCACAGCTCTCTACAGAGGGCCACAAAGTGAGACTCTGTCTCAGTTAAAAAAGAAAAAAAGGGGACTTTGAAATGCGTTCCCTGTAGCTGGAAGATGGAGAGCTCTGTGTCCCATGAATATCTGAGAAAAATAAAGTGACACAGACCAAGATATCAGATGTATTAATATGAATGTATGATATTAAAGATGTACATGTGTACACTGTTGGACAGATAGAAATAAATAGAGCTGTATGATCCCTTCACCCAGGAATCACAGTTAATCAAAGTGATACCAACATGATGTGTCTCCTGATACGATGCACTGAGAAGGCCACAGCAGCATTTCTATGGTATTATTGACAAAATATCTATGCTCAATCTAATCATTCGAAAACAACAGATCAGAGCTAGTCTAAAAATAACTAGCAGCTCACCCCCAAACTTTCAAAGACATAAAAAATTATCACAGACTGAGGAATTGTCACAGATTGGAGGAGACTGAGGAGCTCTGACCACTAAATGCAATGTCAGTTCCTGTAACGGATCCTACGACAGGCAAGGACCTCACTGAAGCAATTGGCGAACTTATAATAAAGAAGGATTATGAGGATTATGTAATAGTGTGTGTCAATGCTAATTTCCTGGGTACAATGATTGAACTTTTTAAATGTTAATGCAAACATTAGGGGATGCTGGATAAAGAGTGTACAGGAACTCTGTGCTAGTTTTTGTAAGTTGTTTGAAGTCTGAAATTATTCCAATATAAAAAAATTTTAAATATCTTGAGTAAGAGAATGGGAAGGTGAACCTTAGAGTGGAAAAAGGCATTAGACATAAATCTGATGATGGACTAATTTTCATAATATGCACATTCTACAATGTCTTTATAGATATTCTACGAACAAATGAGAAGAAGACAAAGCAATGGAAAATAGGAAAGTGCTCAGACACTTTACAGAAGAGGGTATTTAAATAAATAAGCCAATAAATAAGAATGTGAAACAATGAAATATTGCTATACACCCAGAAGAATGTATAAGTTAAAAATAAATTGATTATACTAAAAGTTAGAGCAAATAAAACTTTCATGTACTACTTAGAAAATCATTTGGCAGGGGCTATCAAAGTTGTATCTACACATAACTTATGATTCAGCATATATGCACCAAAATACTTGTTTATGGTTTCAAATTGTATGTCCAAATTTATTTACAGCAGGGGTAAATAAATTGTGACATAGAGGGTCTGACAATTAAGTTCACAAACTCATCCTAGGAAAAGGGCTACATACCTAACTGCTGAATATCACCAGGGTCACCTTTGAAGTATTCCCCATGGGAAGCTGTGCACTGATGCCAGGACCTAGTCCACCCTACAAAGCAACTTTGGAACTCTTTTTCTGGAATAGCTATCAGAGCTGTCATTATATTACATATGACATCCTAAATGTCATCAAAATGTCTTCCTTTCCAATATTGACATTATCTTTGGGTAAAGAAAAATGTCATTGGGGGCCAGGTCAGGGATGTAGGGAGGGTGTTCCCATACAGTTATTTGTTTTGTGGTTAAGAACACCCTCACAGATAGTGTTGTGTGAGCTGGTGCATTGTTGTGATGCAAGAGACATGAGTTGTTGGCCAAGATTTTCACCTAAGATTTTCCTAACTGTATCTCTGTGGATGTTTACTTGGTAATCATTGCTTCTCAGAGTCAGCAACAATTTTGGCTTGCAATTCCATGAATTTTATGATGTTTTTGTCAGTTCTGCTTATTACTGGCCTCCCTCACCTCTCTTCATCAGTAATTCTTTATCTCCCCTCAGAGAGAAGTTTAATCCATTTGGACAGGGCTATTTTCTTCATGGCATTATACCTATAAACTTTGATTAACTTGTCCCTGATTTCACTTCCACTTTTGCCAAGTTTACCAAAAATTTATGAGTGTTTGTTTGTTGCTCCAATTCAAACTCCTACATTCTTGCACACAAGAACACACAACAGTAATGAATGCCACCCAGCAAGACACCAGCACACATCAACATGAACACAGCTGTGAGACACTGATATACCAAGGTTCTGAAACCTCACTTAAATTCACAAACTTAATTGTCAGACCTTGGATTCATAAAATGAAGTAATGCCGAACAAATGAGAATGAACAACTTACAACAGGATGGATTTTAAAAACATAATCTTGAAAAAAGGAAGCTAGATATAGAAGGATATATAAAATATCGTTCTGTTTATATAAAGTTCAAAAATAGGTAAGCTGCAGTGATAGAGTGGTATTTGCCTTTAGGAAAGCTTACTAATTAGGAGCCATAGGGAGTTGTCCAGGGTGCTGATAATGTTTTAATTTCCATCTGGTTGGTGTTTATATATAGATATAAACAGTATGCAAAAATTCCTCAAGCTGCACATTTAAAATTCATAAACTATTCTCTATGTATATTATATTTCAACTTAAAAGCTTACATCAAATAGGAGAATACAAAGCACCCAAATGAGGAGATAATATGGTGCCATTGCCTTCTTGGTATATCCTGAAGCATGTTTGTTTGATACATAGGTTTTATATATGTACATATTTACACAGAGAGAGAGACTGATTCTGGGTGCACATAAAAATACATGTATAGAGTCATATTTTCCAGGCATGAATTCAAATTATAATAGAGGATCTGACATTAGAACCGAGTCTCACAGAATCTTCAAGAACTAGAGGGCGCATACTCATCATATTTAATTAAGGGCCTGAGAGGGTGTGCTGCCTCCCAGAAGTGGGGACACTTAGTAGGAACAAAAGGTAGACTGCCCTCCTGTTTGGCAATCACTAGACCTGGTTAAAATTTCTCCTTTTTCAAAGATGTATAAACAAGGGGAAAAACCACCAAACAGATTCTTTAAAAATAACCTACACAATATAAAAGAGGGGACTCACTGCTACAAAATAGTTTTTAAAAAAGATGTATAAAAGTTCATGGTAAAAGAAGAAAATTAGGATATACCTGTTTTGAGTTCTTAACAGATTAAAAGGATATCTAAGAAAGAGTATTTGAAAGGGCGGTTGATAATGATACAAAAAAAAAATTACCTTATAGTTAAAATGCTATAGAAATTAAAACTCAATTGCAGATTTAAAAATCCACATTGGGAACAGTTCGTGCAGAATGTTTTATGTAATTCAAAAAAATTATAAGAAAGAAAATGGTAGACTTGGGGGATAAACTATAAAACTATGAATAACAGGAACCCTTGAGAATGAGACTAAATGAATAGACTAGAAAGCATAATAACTGCATAATCAAATATGTATAAAGAAGAGTTTCTAAATATGAAAAATTACCTGAGACTATAGATTAAGGAAAATGTTATAGGCAAAACGGGACACCTTAGGCATATACCAGTTAAAATGTGATTTTCCAGTATAAAAACCATTTAAAATTTTCAAGCAAGAGGGGGAAAAAATCCAGTTTACTTGTAAAGGCATACAATTTAGACTGATCCTAATGAACCACAGGGAGAACACTGATGCCCAACATACGTGTAGCGTGAAGCTCAAGTAATTGTTATAAATTGGCACCCAAATGATATAAAAAATAACAGAAGACAGAATGAAAAACAGTTCACTTCAGGTGCATATTCTCAGGGTGTACTGGAAAGAATTAGGAAGTAAAAGGATGTTTTACTAATACTTATACTACTATTGGACTTTAGAAAAAAAAAACCCAACTAGCTCTACATTGTTCAATCACTAAATAAGATGAACATCCAGTATAGATAAGACTCAACTCCTTAGATACATGTCTATGGAAGACTGAATGTTAATTCAGCAAAGTGGAAAGGGATGTTATCTTTAGTTATGAGACCACAAGAACATATTTTTATGTTAAGACCACAAGACCAAAGAACATACATATTATTTATGTTTTTGTATTTTATAAATAGGAAAAAGACATTGAAGATGCAAATCAATCAAGGTAAAAACAAGTAATGTTTTCTGTTCACAAAACAAAAAAGCAGAATTGGGCTAGTGTTCAAATTTTCAGCCAGGTCTATTTTCTTCATCTGTGAATAATTATGGACATCAAATTGGAACAAGGCAGGACAATCTGTGAAGCTATTTCGAGATTCTAATAATATTGACAAAGCTTCAAGTTTGTCTATTTTTTATGAAGCCATAAAACTTTTTTAGGGCCATTAGAGCTGCCTGATGCAGTCCTAAAGGATGTATCATCCTCCACCTTTACGAAGTGAAGCCTATTATCTTAAGTAGAGTATCATTACTGATCAATCTCCTAACTCTGCAAAGGTGATGTGTAAAATACTCAAATAAAGATAGACTGTACTAGTCAGAGGTTTAATTCCAAACTTCAATTTCGCCTCCTTGTGAGTTGAGCTGTATGAATATGTCCTTCAAATGTTTTTAATGTAGGGCAGTAAGACCTAAGTGGTTGAGACAAATGGTAACAAACACACTAACAACCACAGTCACCACAAAGTAGCCAAGACGAACACCTGTTTGGTGTCTATGCCCTGGGTCTGCACACTAATGCCGTGTGTAGATTTCATCACGCAGTGGGCGAGGAGAGGAAAGTCAACCCAACTAAGACTGTACCAAAGCCAGAGAAGGGAATTGCTTGCAGCAAAGCTTAGAGAATTGCTGGTTTAAGACACTCAGGACTGGGCCTCCCTAGACTGAAGACCCCCCTGTTTAGAGGAAGTCCCAGGTTTATTTTATCACAGCAGCTGCAACAGAAGAAAAAGAGACCAAAGCAATTCAGAAGAACCCCAAGGAACAAATCCAAAGCAATTTTCTGTGGAAGCCAGAGTTTTAACTTTTCCCTCTTTATCAAGAACTTTATTCTGGTTCAATATGGTTTTAGACTTGACCCATTCTTTTAATATTCTATCCTCTTAACTATACAAATACAACAAAAATAAAAAACCTAGATAAACAAATTAATTAAATGACAAATGACTAGTAGAGTAACTCAGTGCTGAGCCAACCTGAGATTTGGCAACGTGGGGCATCCAGACATGACTCACTCGGAGCTAAATGAAGATGAAGACGTGGTCTAGCCTTCCTTGTAGTCTAGCTTAATTTTCACATGCATTCCACTTACTTTAAGAACAACTTCCAACTTCAGGCCCCTTCTTCCCGCTCCATGGCCACTCACAGCCTGATGGGCTAACACAAGCACTAGTTCCAGGAGCTTTGTAGGGAGAATTGGAAGTTATACCTGGTGGAGAATTCCGAAAGCAATCAGTTTCCTTTGCCTCCACTCTCAGCTCCAATCTAATTGCCTTTGTTCTGAATTATGAGTGGTGGGACTAAGGAGGAGCTGGGTCCAAGTGTGGCCTTGAACTGTGTGGAAATTGAGTGGAGAGTGGTGGTGGGGGGACTTTTTTCTTTGTGGGCTGGGTAAGACCTTGGCTAATAGCAACTGGAGACTTCTGGGGTAAAGGCCAGACCCTTGGGCAGGGCTTGGCTTGTAGAGGTCTGTGCCAACTACACCTTGCCCAGAGTGGGAGAAGTTACAACATAGATTTTCCAGCCCAACAGGCCAAAAATCATCTGAATGTGAGAGACCTGAGCCTTCCTAGCCAGGAGGCAGGGAGACTGTCAGACCAGAGCTCTGATGAGTCAACAACAACACAACAACTTATCTAAAGGACTCAGCAGCAGACAGGCAAGTAGTGAGCACAAGTAGAATATGCACTTGGTGAAAGAAAGTTCCAGGGAGAAACAGAAGATAACAAGTAAAAAACCAAATAATCAGAATGCTTAAAGGGATTTAAGTATAGCACCACTAAGACTTTCTATAAGTAAAATGCTTTGCGTCTTATGAATTCAGTGGCTGATTTGAAGAAGCGGAAGGTCACTTTTGAAATAGATATTCTGGAAACAATATCAAGAGATAGAAATCATTAGAGAAAAGATAAGGTTGGCTCCATAATACTCCCTATATTCAATGTAGAAATTCCAGAAGGAGAAAGAGGAACTGAAGAAAGTCAGTAATGAACTTATAGCAGGAAATGTCCCCGATTTGATCTTCATCTGTATACTGAAAGGCTCCCTGGGTTCCAATCGGGTGCATAGAAACATATATGTTAAGAGCCCTCCACCTATGCCAGAAAAAAGTGCTCCAAAAGTTGGGAATAGGTAAAAGAGATTTTTTTTCTGTGAAGATCTGAGCTTGACTTTCTATTGACTGAGCTATTTTACAAGTCTGTGATGGCAGAGATTAATGTCTAGATTTTCTTTTGTCTGGTAGAATTGAAAATAATTTTTGTTTAGTGGAGCTGGGTGGTTCATGCCTAGCACCCTAGAAGGCTGAGGCAGGTAGATTGCTTGAGCTCAAGAATTCAAGACCAGTCTGAGCAAGAGTGAAACCCATCCCCCGTTTCTACTAAAAATAGAAAAACTAGTTGGGTATTGTGGCTGATGCCTGTAGTCCCAGCTACTTGGGAGGCTGAGGCAAGAACATCTCTTGAGTCCAAGAGGTTAAGGTTGCTGTGAGCTATGAACCCACAACACTTTACCCAGGCCAGTAGAATAAGACTCTGTCTCAAAAAAAAATTTTTTTTTCCTTATTTGGTGGAAAAGCTAACTCCTGTGGATACAGCTCATGGCCTTTAAGACATGAAACAGTTTTGTGTCTAACCCAGTGTTTTTATCTCATTATTCCTTTATTAAATCACCTACCTTCTTAAATCCTCTTTAAATGTTTTATTACCATTTTACTGGGTTCTTCATTCTTTCATGAGATAAAGAGCATGACTGACAAATGTTCATTTTATATTTCATGAGAATCATGATTCTACCTTTCTGGAAATGTTTTTTTTTTTTTTTTGAGTTTTGGGGATGAGTCACTAGAATACCCAAGTGCACTCTCTTGAAGAAGCTGCATTGTTGGGAAGTGCACCTCTAAGGCTGCTTGTGCTCAAGGACGGATGGCTTTTCCTGCCCCATGTGGGAAATCTCAAGCAGCAACAGAAGTTTAACTTTGCTGATGCTCTGTTTATCTATTATTTTTTACCCTTCTCTTTCTGTATTGATTTTGTGCTTTTACTCCTTCTGGTTCCTGAATGGTCAATAGAATCATTCCCAGTGGTGGCAGCAACAGTGGGAGCTTTTTTTATGTTCTGACCATGGTGATCTTTGTCGAGGTGGTGGTGGAGATCTAGTCTCTGAAGGCTGAGATAGGACAGAATTTGATTTGTTAATCTTTTCCTGCTTGCCTACTTGTGAACTCAAATCGATCAAAAAATATTTTGTGACCGCTGGGAAGAATAACAGCTCTTGAGAGTTAGACTGGTGAGTTTTTATGTTTCCATGTTCGTTTTTGGCCTGCAACTGGCCTAAAGTTTATATGTTTGTAATTTAAAAGTCTTTAACCTGTTGTGTGTGAATGCAGAGTACTCGTTACTTCTGGAAGGTATTAAAAATTAGGTAGAATGTCTATTAAATGAAAGGGGATCTGTCCTGATTGGTTTTTAAAAATAAAAAGTGTTTATCCTGGGAATAAATAAAATACAGTAGAACCGCTTGAAGTTGACCACCCAAGGGATTGTAACAAACTAGTCAATGTACAGAAGTCACCAACACACTTCGGCCTATTGGGCTGTGGTGTGTGTCTGGTCTATGAAAATTAGGTCAACTAGGAGGTGGTTAGTGTAGGGAGGTGATGAAGGTCAACTATGAAGGCTCTGCTATATTCCTAGAATTCACAAAAAGTAAAGAAACCATGAATTTGTTAATACTTTAAATGCAGGAAAAAAAATTCCTTCTTACAGAAACTATCTGAGAAATATTTAGAGATTTCACCCTCATATAATTAGGGAGAATCTTTGTACAAATCAGGCTAGCTTAATAATTTTCTTTGATTTATCAGTGTTCAGTATAATACAACATGTTTTTTGTTTGTTTTTTAAACATTATTTGAGTATATCCTCTTAAGGAGATTAGTTAATACATGAATGTCCTAACCTTCTTATATTGTCTTCCTGATCAAATAAACTAACTTTCCAGTTATAATGCTTATGATTATGATATAATGCTTGTGATTATAAAAACGTAAATCTGGCTTCATAAATCTGACAAGCATTTTTCTAGAAGTGATTTTGTAATGTATCAGTTTGAATATAATTTCCCAAATTCTTAGGCAAACTTAAAACATTAGAATTTCACCAATTATGATAATCAAACAATAATTGATAGACTGAGATAATTTATAAGGAGTATCAATACTGAAACCTGGATTATTAAACATAATTTATATTTCATATGCGTTTGCATTTGGTTTTGATACATTCTATAGTTGCTCTATCTTTGAGCTAGTCATGTTAATGAATGTTTTATTTTTTCTCCCTCATAAAGGAGAACATTTTGTTGTTGGTATTCATTTTGGTTTTTTTGACAGATGTAAACTGTTAATTATGATACACCTATCAATTTTCTAGTTTTCTCTGTGAAATAGAAGTTATTGTTCTAGTTAAAAGCTATAATTAATCTGACTGTTTGAGACTCTACTAAGAACCATGGGGAGAGGAAACACACTGTGCTTGTGCTTTTTTCAACGAAAAAGGGAGAGTGACTTTATCCTATGTTACAGCGTAAGTTATCTTTCAGACTATCTCTCAGATAATAGTGAAGGACAAAATCTGATTATGTATAGCAAGTTATAAGGGCTAGAGAATACTGAATTTTATTTGCCTTAAATTAGAATAACTGAAACTGAACAGAAGCTGTGAAATGTATTAAAATCTTGGCCAAGTTTGGTTTTAATGCATTTATTCACCAGCTCATTTGCTCATTTAAGGGACAAAGAGGGGCTTGTAAATCTCTTACTGCCAAATATACTAATGAAAAACTGGAAGCTGACTTTCTCTCTGTTAAAATGGTAAATTAATCTGCAAAATGTTACTCTGCACCTTTTTTTTGAAATCTGTTCAGGTCACAGAGATTCTAATTTTCACCCAGAATAATTTTCTGTTCTCTATGTTTACTTTTTATAATAGTCTTAATTGTTTTTGAAAAAGCAAAAGTAAAGCACAAAAGAGCCTCACTTGTGAAAGTACTATAGTTTCTTATAATTATGTTACCTTGTTTAATTTTTAAAATAATTTATTATCACTTTGTTTAAATACATAACTGAGTACTATTTGTCTGCCTCCATGATGCTGTGCTAATCAAATGATCTCCAATAATGCCTTTGATTTTTCATTCCCAAATTCAGAGCCCCAAAATAGAGAAAAAAAAATAAGTGGAAGTATGTTTTTTACATCTTAAATTACCTTTGTGAGTTACCAGAGGGCCCCTGGAAAATCACAGAGATTTATTACTTCATCTTATAAAGAGGAATGCTAGAAATAAATGTTTGGTTTGCTCTATTTTTCACAATTATCTTGACACTACTGTAAGAACTGTATGGGAGGAATCGTCAAATCAGAAGACATGCTCAATCTTTCCTTGTTAAGCTTGCATAGGTAAAATGTTATTAATATAAATATTTCAGAAATTGCTCATTTTATAGGAAGGCCTTTGAGATTGATCCCTACCCTCAGTCTTATCCTCGGGGAAAATATTGATCAAACCCTTATGAAATAGTTACATAATATATCCCAATAGAGAATATTATTTTCCTTCATTCTGATCCTCTTGGTCACTATAATAAATTGACCAAGGTCATTGTTTCATTATTAAACAAGTTTCTGCTTCCCTTAGACATTAGTCTGTAGGGCTCTGTTATAAGCTACAGATGAGAGTAATGCATTTTTTAAAAAGGGCAATTTCCATCCTCATGGAATGGGCTTTATCTGGTACTCCTAAAACTGCCGTCCCAATCCTTGGGCCACAGACGAGACCAGGCCACACCATCAGGGTGAGCAGCTGTGGTGAAACTTCATCTGTTCTTGTAGCCGCTCCCCATCACTCCATCACTAGGCGAGCGCCCCCTGGGGTCAGATCAGCAGTGGCTTTCGGTTGTCATGGGGGCGGGAACCCTACTGTGAACTGCTCATGCGCGGGATCTGGTCCGGGGCTGCTTAGGAGAAGCTCGCTGATGATCTGAGGTTGAGCTGGGGGGTGATAGTAGCGCCAGGACAGTTTAGTTGCAGGGAAACTCTCTCAGGGCTCTCACAGACTGCGTTATGGTGAATTGTATAACCATTTAATTGTACATTACATCGTAATAACAATAGAAATAAAGTGCACAGGGCAGTGCCTGCAGCTCAGTGAGTAAGGCGCTGGCCCCATATACTGAGGGTGCTGGGTTTGAACCCAGCCCCAGCCAAGTTGCAACAAAAAATAGTCGGGCATTGTGGCAGGCGCCTGTGGTCACAGCTACTTGGGAGACTGAGGCAAGAGAATCACTTAAGCCCTAAGAGCTTAAGGTTACTGTGAGCTGTGACGCCAAAGCACTCTACTGAGGGTGATAAAGTGAGACTCTGTCCCTTAAAAAATGAATGAATGAATAAATAAATAAATAAATAGCACAGTAAATGTAATGTGCTCCAGTTATCCCAAGACCGTCTCCCCACACCCAAGGTCTGTGGAAAATTGTCTTCCATGAAACCCATCTCTGATGCCAAAAAAGGTTGGGGACTGTGACTCTCAACTGTTCATAGTTCAAGAATAGACCCTTGGGTATGTACTTCAGAGCTCCCATTGCTTACACCACTCTTAGATTGTACTAATGGGCTGAGTGGAGAATTCTAGCTCTTTTCAGTCTTAAGACAGGTATACTTGACAAAGGCAGAAAGCAGACTCTTTGGCCCAAGACCAAGTGGAACAAGAACAAATTACATACAACTACATGAACTGATAAGGGAAATTAAATTATGGTTATTTATTTGAAATATTGGTGCTATTTTCAGTGTTCCATTTTTAATAGGCATATGAGGAAGCTCTTTCCCTTTCTTCCTGAGTTATCACTAACTCTCAATGTAGTAAACATCACTTTTTAAACATGAAATAAAGCATTTTAATGACATCTGATTCTCATTGGCCTTTCAGAAATCAGAAATACTTCTACTTAGCGCTCTTTCTCCATCAGCCATAAAACCATTTGCATAGGCTCTATAAGAATATGTCCTCATTTTTACTGGAATATCACTGGACAAATTGGTTTTGCAACTGAGTCTGTAGCTGGAGTGTCAATGAAGGATAAATCTCATTTAATCAGGTATGACAAGCCCATGTTAAGAAGCAAGGTTTGGCTTGGAGCCTTGCTATTGTCTATATAGCTCGTCTCTTGTTAAAAGGTTCTAATCAGACAAGAAATGAACCATATCAGAAACTAAAAGAGGACAATGAAGAAGAGAGAAGACAGTGAGAATCAGCTCAAATTATTTATTAAATAGAAAATAATAGGTTGTCTGGACATATATAAGAGATGAATTGTGGTTCCTGAAATAGAAGGAACTTAGCACAAGAAAAGTTCTAGTAGAAACAAAAAGTGCTATAAAGTTATAAACTATCTTAACAAAGGCAAGGATTTGGTGGGAGGGGGTAGAGTAAAAACATCCCATGGGTCTGATGGGCCAGGGGTGAGATGTGAAAGTATTATTGGGATGAGGGGAGGGGAGGGAAAACAGAACATGTTTGTAGGTTTCTTACTGCGAAAATCAGTAGAGACAAATGCATCTGATTAGGAGTATAGACAGATGAAAAGTACTCCCTAAAGGAAAATATGGAAGAAGTGCCAAATTAATAAAGGATAAAGTAGAATGAATAGTAATGTTATTAGGAAAGAAGAATGGGAAAGAAGGTAATAGGAATAAAAATTAGTAATGAACATAAAGAAAGGTGGAAGGAATAAGATCAAATGTGTGTAATTTTACTAAACATAAATGAACTATACTCCATTATTAACTATACTCCTGAAAGACCATCAGTTAGGGCTTCAAATTACTATATTGCAGAAGTTGACTTTGAAGGAGCAAATACACAAGGGAGCATCCCAGTGGGAAGGAAACAGTGAACATGAGGCCTATTTTAGGGCCCAGCTTCACCCCTAGATCTGCCAGTTTGGTTCCCAGAGTCACACACTCTGTTCCTGAGTTCTGGGACATGCTTCTGCTCTTGCGAGGGCAAGAAGCTCTGTTAGTTGAAACAGGCTGGAACTTAATAAAAAAAAAGTTTTAGTAATAATATTACTTAGAAAAGCAAAAAAATAATAAACAAAGAAAATAAAAAACAATGGTGACCTAGCATGCTTCATTCAAATTAGCCTTCGCTTTCCTCTTTGCCACATTTCCCCTCACCTGCCTGTAGGTTCATTGCTGTGCAGTGGGAGGAAGGCTGGAGTGGGAACTGGAAGATGGGAAGGGAGCATACTGATTTAAAGTGTAGGACACAACACAGCCAGGAGAGCCATCAACTCTGTCTGTCTTGTTTTTGTTGTAAGATGTTGAGTTGTTGGACAAAGATCAACATCAAACCCTGTGGGAATTTGATTGATAAAGGCCTTAAAATTCAAGCATAGTTATTGCGCCTGTAACTGTCCTTGACTTTGGGCGGCAAAATAAAGCAATTTCTGTTTTACTTTGTAAGTTTAAAAATAAATGCCAAGCTCCCCAAGTAGGGGGCCGTTTGCAGGGCTATTCCTCTTGACATGGTTTAGTTTTCTCATTGAGAAAGTCAGAGAGTTGATAATATGGGGAAGACATGGTACTGACTGGTAGAGTTTTATAAAGTTACAGAACATGAAACAACACTAGCCTCCAGGCTTATAGAAATGAGAACAGAAGTTCAAAGTCACATCTTTAATGTCACATTAGTGGCAGAATTCAGACCAGATAGAGCAAGTGAGTTTCATGTTACTGGAAGTTACAGACTCCAAAGTTATTTCTGCTTTTGGAAATAATGACTGATAGGATGCTGGTATTTAAATATAGTATATATTTTAAAACTGTTTTCTGTTACTCTCTCTGCCTTCACTCTTCATTTTTCTCTGTCCCTTCATCTTGTAAGAATGTGTAAGTCTCATAAAGGAAAGGAACAAGTTTTAAAAATAAACCAAATAATTCCAGGTTTTCTCCCCTTATTGTTCAAGGATCGCTTGTGAGCAATTGACCACCCATATGAGAGACAGACATGAATTTCCATGTGTAAAAATCCACTTAACTCATAAATAAAGGTAATGAGGGAATAGGATTTTTTATTTGTACAGCAGATTTTCAGAACTGCCTTCCAACAAGTGACACTGTCCATATATTGATTTCTCAGAGAGTCTGGAAAAACGCAGCCTGGTGAATTAATTTACAGCTCCCTATCCTGCGGTCTTAGGAAGTATTTAGCCATATTTTTTCCATGAGTAAACTCTGCCTGGAAATTACTTTTGGAATTAGCCACATTATCTCTTTCTGGTCACCAGGGTGTCATTCACTAAATTGCTCCTTAAGTGTTCCTTAGCGGCTGGAAAGAATTAAGGAAGTTGGCAATCTGGATATAATTTGTTATAAAGAAGACAACTCCCTAATGTAAACATTTCAGAGAAGTAATTCCATTTTTAGGTGTGTTCATTCATTCGGCAAACATCTGTCGAGTACTTACTGTAGGGCATGTTCTTTATTAGATAGTGGGGATACAAGTTCAACAAAAGGAATCCTTGACTCTAAAGTAAAAGTCTAGTGAGAGAGTAACAAGTGATGACTAGGTGTGACATTGCCTTGAGAGCGCGCACGCTGGGTTACCTGGTAGATTTGGCTGCAGTGACCACAGTGCTGGTGATAGTGGCTGTGGGTGGTGGAGGCAGTGATAATGAGCTGGTGGGGGTAAGGACAGAGCTGGTGGCAGCAGTCGTGACGTGGCGGGATGGTTTTGGTGGGAATCACAGAAAGCTTCTTGAAGAAGGTACCAGCTGAGTTGAGCTCTTAAAGATAAATAGGAACCAGCCAAGTGAGGGAGTAGCATGTTCCCTATTCTTGCCCCTTGTTCCCTATTGCGCCCCCAACATACACGCAATATATATTTAGTTCAAAACTCCTGTTTGCGTAACATGAGAACAATCATGAGATTCTTCCAGTGCTCACCTTTGGCTTGGCTCTCCTGATGTGTGACAGGCGTCTGATGTATGCCTCCTCACAACTCTCTGAACATTTGTAACCCATCCCACTGGAGAATGAATTACATGCCATGATTTTTGGCCTCCTGTCAGTGTTTGATTCAAAGCGTTACCTTCTCCATCGCCTTTGCTCTAGCACGAAGTATGCCATGCATCATCGGACTGCCTGCTAACATTGACACTTTTATATATCCCTGAGAAATAATTTCTTATAGCTGAAAGGCCTAAAAAGTTTGTAGAGCAGGATTTTAGAAAAATAGGCAAAATAAAGACAACTTGTTAAATTCTCCAATGTTGATGCACTTTACAAAAAATGGCATTCAGGGGACTAAGGTCACTGAGGTGAGAAAAATGATGCATGAGGCTGTCACATAAATCTCAACTGTGTCCTGTAACTTTTAATCTGCTCCAGGTCAGTAGGGATTTAAAATGCCTGGCCAGTACGAATGGGGCAGTCGGGATATTCCTCAAGGGATCCTCACAAGAAATACGGACTTTTTATATCTTTCTAGCTATAAAAACTAGAGACTGTGAGGGTCATTCTTGATACCCGGGCACATACTGGCCTCTGATTACCACACCCACACATCCATTCCCAAGCTCCTGAGTAAGTGTTTTCACCAACATGCTCTCTATTTTATTAATAAATATTATTCTCGTCAACAACTTTCCTGAGAATCACAAGCTATATATACATTATCTTCCACAAAATTGGTTGGTGGTAAAATATACTACCTATTTGTAGTATGAAGTTGAAATGAAGTGATGAAAACTCAAGCAAGTCAGGGTAGAATTCTATTCACTATCAATAGCCATTAATCAGTGAGTGCTTAGCCTGTGCCGAGTTGTGCTAGCTGATCAGAGGAGAATTTCACACGTTTAACACACCTACCAGACGCATATTATTATCATTTCACAGATACATCTACATGTTAGTAAAGGTGAAAGGATTGTCAATGATCATGTATTAGAAAGTAGAAAAAGGAGGATTTGAAGCCAGAGCCAATGTTCCTTCTGCCACACTAAATCAATGTTAATAGTTCACAGATGTATAAGACCAATCAGCCTTCACTGCACTTGAACCATGGATGGTCTCTAAATCTGAAGCAGATACATTGGATCTTTTTTTTTTTAGACAATTTAGATATATGGCCCTTGGAATGGAAAATCTGAAAAACTATAAATGCAGGAAACTTTGTAGTGGAGAGGATGAAAATTTCACAGAGAAATGGGACCTACATTAAAATCTTGAAGACAAATGAAAGATATGTGACGGGCCCGCCGTCCACTAGTGAGGTTCTGAGGAGGGGGCGCTGGGATGAAATAACACACACACACACACAGGGTAATGGACTCAGTCAGGCTGAGACTGAAACCTCACTTTATTTTAACCTTATTTTGACAACACTTTATCTTTCTTCCAGACTTTTATACTCTCACAGGGAAGAAGGTCATTTAAGGTTCTCTTTGGCATTCTCTTACTCCTTGGGAACTGCTGTGCTGTTTACCTTAAAACTGCC